>WWET01002437.1:101829-122100 GCA_011038615.1 Limnodynastes dumerilii
GGGGGAGAAGGGGCAGGACGGGCGAGTTAGGTGGGGGTCTGTCCACACCGGATCTGTGAATCCGGTGCTCAGAGACTGAAAATAAGAGGAAAGTTACTCCTGGGCAAAACCATGGTGATTGCAGGGGAGTCAAATTCCATCCATTGCAAACAGTATTAGAGTTGAGAGGTGGCTTTTCCCAGCCCAAGTCTAATAAGCAGTGTAAAAGAATAGCTGGTCAGTATATGTGTGCAGTAAGCAAGAACAAAGATATATCCCTGCATGCAAAGAATACAATTACCTTGCCTCCCACTGAAATCAACATGGTTTTGCCCAGGAGTAACTTTCCTCTCTTATTTTCAGTCTTTGAATCAGGTCCAAAAGAAGGAGAACATCTACAGAAGGCACGGCCAACCTATGGCTGCCCAGGTATTGTGAATCTACAAGTCCCTGCATGCTTTAACTGCATACACATAGTTTGATACTTGACAAAGCATGCTGGGACTTTTAGTTTTCATAAGACCTGGAGAGCCACAGGCTGGCCGGGTCTGACCTACAGGATATCAAGATTAATAGGTGTGTGTGTGTGTATGTGTATGTGTGTGTGTGTGTGTGTGTGTATATATATATATATACATATATACACACACACACACACACACACACACACTTGCTTGTATGCAGACTACCGTATAGCATATATGTCCAGTGTTTAGAGTTTTTTTCCTACTGCGCATGCGTAGTACATTTTTTACATTATCGACATATCTTCTCCTCACGTAGATTGCGTAAATGCGGTATGAAACCAGTGAAACCTCTACCGAAGGAGGAGGGTACCACAGGACACAGCAGGCGAGCCGATCCCCACACGGCCAGACGTGATGATAAAGTCGCTGAGAGGCTATAAGACAAGCTATCACCATGCGTGTGCATCTATCCTTTTCTATGTGGTTCCACTGAATTACTACACTATACTGTGGCGCGGTTTGTGTTCTCTCCCTCTCTCATTGTTCCCGCTGACCTAGGACACCGCTGGCTTGCTTCTACACTACTGGCAATCACAGATGCACTATTGACATTATTTACTACTCAGGATCTACAAACTGCCCAGCGCTATCACCCTCAATCCTCTACATTTGAACAGTTTTATTTAGTGACTATTGGGACACTAGCAGGGAGCAGCTGGCACTTTATCACCACCCCAGACAGGCATTGGAGCGCTGAAACCCAGACCTATTCTAATGTATTTATGTCTTTCTGGAGATATGGCTTGGAAGACCTGGAAAACATGCACTGTTTCAGAGCCCTTACCTACGTTCAAGTACTGCTTTCAGAGAAAGGTCAACACTTGAAAAATGAAATATTATATGGGTATACGGCTGGTGGTTGGTGAGCACAGGAGAGCTCATATACAGCATTTAATGGTTTCGTCTTCCTGTTTGTTTAAATTATGGGGTGATTCCTCCTGGTGAATATATATATGGCTGGATATCGCTGATACATTTACTTTAATAAGGATGGATTATCCTTTGTATTACTAAAGACAACACAAGTAATGTATAGACATTAGCATAGTCTGTGATATGGACTTTTTTTGCACTTTGTCGACGTTGAATGCTACTCTTGGAGAATTATGTGTATACAATAAAATTATGATGTGTATTACGGTGTCGAGGCGTGCTGGCTTATAATATATACTACTACTACTGCTTAAATATATATTGTAACTATTTATAGAGCCGCTCCTTCCCCTGGCTGTGAAGTCTATTGCACCGGTGCTCCGAAAGGCAAGTGAAGGATGAAACCAAGACCCTCCTCTCCTATTAACCGAACCCTCCCTTCCTCACAGCCTAACCCCAACTCTCCCTTCAATGCAGCCTGACCCTAATCCTCCCCTTCCAGGAGCCTAACCCTTACCATCCCGATAAAAGTCCCCAGAGTTAACTCAACTCTCCGGTGGTGTTGTCGGTGCTTCCAAAACTGAATCGGTGAGTATGTTGATCGGCACACTCACCCATTAATAAATAAATAATAAATAAAATAAAAAAACCTATAAAAGGGCTGCCTATTCCAAATAGAGTCAGCCGAAAAAGAAAATCTATCCCTCTATACATACACTCAGGTTTTTTTTTTTCATGCAAGAGGATTTATTATTTTCATAACAGACCAAAAAAAAAAAAAAAAAAAAAATCAGAAAAAAGAAGACTCCCGGAGNGATCAAAGTGAGATCTCCAGGTGCTGCTTGAAGATATTAATAGAAATGAGGTTTTTATGAGTAATGTATTAGTTTGAACTTTGTGTAGACAATGGAGATAAAAAAAAAGCGATGTTCTTTTTTCTGCTCACTAAGTTTATTTAGAAAAAATAAATAAAAATAAGTATCCGCTTGTTGATGCTAAAGAAAAAGCTGAAGTTACGACAAAGTTACAAGCATTATAGTTGGTATAATCTAAAATCCTTTTTAAACCAGAAACTGTCCCGGTCTATGTTACAAAGTTACACCTGGATTAACACTTTCTATCTATATGACATGTTATTTCACATTAGACTGGGAGGGGGAACAGCTGTCTTGGTAAATCATACTTAGACATACAGAAAACTATATTAATCATGTATATAAAGTAACACTTTACCATTGTAGATACGTATAGCACAGACTTCTCACATTACTGCAGCGAGTGTGAACATTACCTGCAAACTGAATATAAAGTATCCGCTAACACTCTGTTCTGCAATGACATCCTCCATTGTACGCAGTGTTGTTCCCAGGTAGGAATTCAATAGCTGGGTTGGGAAGAGACCAACTGAAGAAGCCACAAGGTAATTGGGTAATGCTATATCTGTAATCTAAAGAGAGACTCGAGTTAGTGAAGTCTGAACATTGCATAAACCACAAGATTAAGAGTCACATCTATACATCATCTATAGCCTGACTAATGTGACCTGAGTTACTCCCCAATACCAGTGATGAGCAACTGGATACATTCAGCCCTTAATCCATCCTAAAAGCCAAACATTACTGTGAACCATGGTAATGGATTAAAACAATATAATAAATACCAAACAATCCTAAAACAAGTACTACAAACTATAATAAATATATGTAACAAGCAAGCAGCTGGGGGCTCAAATATTATTATTAATGCTTATTTATATAGCGCCACAAAGCAGGGGTGTGGAAAACCATTTAAAAATCGTTAGTTAACTTGCAAGATTATCTGTAATGGCCACACACTGTACGATTTAGCAAACGATAAACGATAATCAATTGGTTTTGCCATAAGATGCGATTATCTGCTGGCGGACATTTTCGGAGGATTATCGTGAGTTTCGGGAGATTATCGGCACCACACACTACAGCGATAATTCGTCCAATCTACGATAATTGCAAAATCGGCACGATAATCGCTCTAGTGTGTGCCCAGCTTAAGAGTCACATCTATACATCATCTATAGCCTGACTAATGTGACCTGAGTTACTCCCCAACACCAGTGATGAGACACTGGATACATTCAGCCCTAAACCCCATCCTAAAAGCCAAACATTACTGTGAACCATGGTAATGGATTAAAACAATATAATAAATACCAAACAATCCTAAAACAAGTACTACAAACTATAATAAATATATGTAACAAGCAAGCAGCTGGGGGCTCAAATATTATTATTAATGCTTATTTATATAGCGCCACAAATTGTCTGCAGCACTCTACAGAGAGCATTAGACCCATCAATCCCTAGCCCTACTGGAGCTAAACACTAAGGCCCCTAACACACACACACACACACACACACGGGTTTCATTTAGTCAGCAGCCAATTAATCTACCAGCATGGGAGGAAACCCACGTAGACATGGATAGAACATTGGCCTCCATAATGTGTCTGCGGCCTCCGCAGTAGCCCACATCATGTGGCACTACAACTACTACTACTGAGGCTACAGACACAGGAATGGGGACTATTGGGGAGGCTGCAGACACGATGGCGGATACCGGAGAGGATGCAGACACATGGATTGGGGACTACTGGGGGAGGCTGGAGACTCACTATGGGGGATACTTAGGCAGACGGTCTGAGACACTCCAACATGACCCATTCCATTAAGTATAAAATACTCCGCTCCTGAATCCCCAACTGTTACTCACCTGGTTTTAAAGAATTATCAAATGTTTGAACAACATTTTTCTCATCAACAAAGGTGGTTACTATAGTAACAGACAGTTGGAAGCTCAGGAGCAGAGCTTTTTGTACCTAATGGAATGGGTCATGATGGTGGATCTGTTGGGGAGGCTGGAGACTATGGAGTAGGATGCAGACACATGAATGGGGGCTACTGGCTAACACAGTCAATATTAGTTGTAAGAAAAACAATGATTAGCTGCAATGTTAAATTTTTCAACTAAAAACAATTGAATGTAATTTCTGCGTATCTACTTTGTAATTCCTGCTTTTTCTTTTGTATATTTTGCTTTTGGTGTGCCAAGAGTGACAAAAGGTTGAGGTTCACTGCATTAAACTACATCTTAAGTAGCAGACAGTGAAAATACTGATTTGTTTCTAGTAATATTCTTCTGAGCATTTCATCACAGTAAAAATGGAAAAATATAACATACTGCCAGAAATCTACATGGCTCAGATTTTAATTACTTTTTTATGTTTAATTTTTTTTATTTTAATTAAAATACTTTGTTTGTTCAACTTGTAAAACTTTCATTACTACAGTCATTAATTTCCTAAGGAGACCAGAATTACTAAGCTGCAGGAAATGAAAAATTGAAACGTTGCCCATAGCAACCTCTCAGATTCTAGCTGACATTTTCTAGTACGTAATAAGTGAGAGCTAGAATCTGATAGGTTGCTATGGGCAACATTGCCACTTTTTCTTTCCTGCAGCTTAGTAAATCTGGCCTCAGGAGAGAAGGTAGCTCGGAGTCAGAATCTGTTATACATGTGTCTACAACAGTGAAAACACATGTTACCTACAAGGTAGTTACATATCTTATGGTATGTCAAAATACCACACGAGGGTGATACAGTTGATGGAAGAAGTGAGTTGGAAGAAACAAAAAAATAAAAAAAATAAAAGAAACACAACATCTGCACCTTAGCAAAAACCACATGGAACTGCAGGGGGAACCCAATTCAAAATGTGCTAAAAGAAGAAGTTGGGAGGTGATGTGTTGTAGTTTAACTCTAAGTTAGGAGTTTTGAAATGAATGTTATATATTTGTGGGGAGTAATCACAGCCAGCCACTATTCTCCATATGAGTTTACACCCTCACATTGCAACATAGTTTGTATGGGCTCATCATTGCACGTTTTAAAGAAATTACATTAGAGTCTGGATCAGCCTCACAGTGGTCAACACTACAAAAACACTACAAAAACACTAATCCCAACCCTAAAAGTACAGAGAGTACATCAGACAATGGCCAGGGACCAGAGGACAGAGCAGGAGGACAGCAGGGAGTGGAGAACAGAGGAGAGAGGGTAAAGGCAGAGGAACATGGGCAGACAGAGGAGAGCAGAGGGGAAGGCAGAGGACAGCGAGCAGACAGGCACAACATAGCAGCGGAGGTAACCGTTAGGCAACATGCAGACAGAGGAAGGCAAGCTAAAGAAGAGTGAAAGAGGACAGAATACAGACAGAGGAGGGAGAGCGGAGGAGGGGACAGTGCGTGACTGGAAATAAATGTTGAATGAAGCTGGCCATACACTAGAGCAATTATTGGCCCGATCGGCGTATAATCGGGTATACGGACCAATCGCTGTAGTGACAGGCAAGAACTGTGCCAGAAACGCTCTGGTGAGATTTGATCCTCTCACACGCTTAAAAATATCAGGCACTAATGCAGAACCAATCAGCCCACTGCATGCTCCCTCTTCTGCCAGGACTATCGGTCCCAGGAGGAGAGGTGTATGGCTACAATAACAGGACCTTGCCCTGGTGGGAAATCGTACCATTTATGGGGCCACCTCCTGCTGGGATAGACAATCATGCTTGTGTATGGCCAGTATGCTGAAGATATCCAGGGTTACTATGTTGAACATACAGCAGTCAACTCAGTACCCCTGCTGTCATAACAGCATATTAACAGTGATACGGCCAATCTTAGAGCGCCAGCTGTATTATTGTTGTTCTTAGGACCATCTAAGCCAGTGATGGCTAACCTGTGACACTCCAGGTGTTGTGAAACTACGAGTCCCAGCATGCCTTGACTGCAAAAGCATAGCGGATACCTGACAAATCATGATGGGAAGTGTAGTTTCACAGGTTAGCCATCACTGATCTAAGCGATGACCACAACTGCCACAGGCCAGAGAATAATCTGAATATTGATAAAATCTAAATGAATTGATCCAATATTTCGGAAAATGTCCAGTTTACAGACTCAATCACCTGAAATCCAAATATAAGGCAAAAAAAAATAAAATAAAATGCTCATCTTATAACTACAGCACAAGGCATGGCGATAAGGGTTGTTCCAACCACACACTGGGCTTGATCCAGACCTATGCTCATGTGCGTACCGTATTTACACCGGCGTACCTACGATGCACTCCCATAGGAACGCCCCTTGGTCGTACTTTGTTTTGCTTTCTTACGCCCAGCAAACTCTACCCTAACTTTTCTGTTCATAACTCTTTTTGCGTAGTTACGACGCTTAGCACGCCCATACTGTACGATTTAAATGCCTCACCCCACACTCGGTTGGTAATTATGGATTTCGTATGGCAGGCATGCCCCCTCGAGCGCTGTTACGCTCAAGGCCCGTACGCTCAGATTTTCTGAGTGTAACATCTGTCCCGCGCAGTACAAATACTCATTTTTACGCTTACGCCCGAGCGGTAGGTCTGGATCAGGCCCATTGTGCATACACTGCAGGGAATACCTGTCACAGGGGTTTATTATCTTCATTTCACCACTGTGTATGACAGCTCCAGGCACTGAGGAGCGTGTAACATGAGGAGGTCAGAGGACAAGCAGCATTTTTGCTGCTTCATCCATCTGGAATGATACCTTATCACACTAACTGCATTCAGTGCCAGTGACAATGTCATTATAACGGAGCATATACGCTTTTATAAATGAATAACAGAGTTTAGCTAAAGGTCACCGTGTGTCATTGCTAAACAGGAATAGAACACACGTGTTCACATAACGAAGGAAACCAATCAACATAAAAAAAAATGAAATATACGTCAATTAAAATTGTTTTGGCTTTCAGCAATAACAGAAAGTGCCAAGCACTGCAATGGTTGTGGCCGTCCAGATTGAGATTCAGTGAATAATAAACCGATCTCCAGCTCTCATGCTGGAGGCTTCAACATCACAGAGAACTTTACATTTCACAGACAGCGAACGAAAGCCTAAATTCTAGGATTAAATTAAAGATGAATAATTAAGCGGATAATTAGGGATGGCACTCACGGCTATTTTTTGGGATTTAGCTTTCCAGCCCCTGCTGTAGACATTTGCTATATTCAAATAGAGTTCTGGAACAATTTCACACAAATATCACATTATGATTGAGTCATACAGCTCATAGTCAGCATTGCAATACAGGAAAAAGAACTTACTTAAGAGAGGGCTTCTAGTTTATTTTCAAGCATGTTATTGTGGTGCTCATTACAAATGAAATTGTTTAACCACTTCAACATGTAACAATTTTTAGACTAAGGACCGGATCTAGACCTACGAGCTCCCGAGGTAATTACGGCCGCCCACGTACGTGTCCAGATTCCTACCTTAACTCTTACGGCTGCATACCTGATCGTAACGGGGCTTTCCCCGCCCCTAACCCCTATTTTACATGGCTATCTCCGCCTCTATGGTGGAGATACGACCATCGTAAAACAGGGTTAACACCCCTTTTATCGTTCCCACTGGCGTACGTAATTCTGTTACGCATGACAGCCGGTATGATACCGTAAGCAGGTTGTGCGCATGCCAATTGTAATTCCCCTGTTGAACTTAGTTTAGGATCTACCCCTAAAGATGTAAAGGATCCACCAAGTGTGGGGGGGTCACTCCTTGAGCATTAATCCCTCAACCAATGAAACTGCAGGTTGAGAAGCTCTCAGCAGTTTCAGTGGGCGAGCAGGAGGCCACGGGGTACCTCCCTGGTGACCCTGTGGATAAATCTACTGTGCTTGCTCCTCCATGGCAATCTGGTGGGCAGGACACAATTTCTAGTCGCCATGGAGACAGGTGTTTGACTCAATGTAGGTCCGTATTCATACCTAAGAGTGAGCTAGCGCCCAACTCACCCCCTGTTTTTAGGTACCTTATCTTACCGTTCATAGTTTCATTCTTAGGAAGGAAACTACGAACGGACATTGCTTCTCCCCATCTCCCTCCCCGGCTAATCTAAACCCCCCCCTCCTCCCACATCTACCTAAACACTCCCCGAGGACGCATCTTTCTAACTGGTACGTAGATTGCGTAAGTGACCTATTACACAGGCACAGTAGGTCATTTCATAAACATACACACCTATAAAAAGGAGAAGCTTCTTAGGTGTGAAAACGGTCCATAAAAATTACTGTACAAAAGGTCTGAGAGGTTTACCTTAATGAAAAATAAAAATAAGAAAACACAAGCCATTTTCTACAACACTCATAAATTGAAGTACCCATCGGTCACAGAAAATGGATGGTAGTGCAGCTTTGTCGTGTGACAAGAAATTAGCTCACATGGCCGGTACAGAGAAGATTGGATTTTGTACTGAACTCTAGACACAGACTCATAAAATATACAGGTTTATCCGTCTGCCTCCTGTACAGTTCTTATCAGCCTCCAGCTTCTATTTCAAATGTACAACATTAGAGACAGCCGTGTAGGTACAGTAAATGGTCTTTTCTTATTTTGTTAATAATTTAAGCAGTCAGCAGGTGCTTGTGTCAGGGAACGTGTTTACAAAGCTTATAAATATGGAGAAGTTTGGTTTCTACAAGTAAACAAACCGGCTCCGAGCTTCAATAAATGTCACAGGCAAAATCTGACCCAGTTTCCCCACAATCTACCAGAAAGCAGTTTCCCAATCCAAATAAATGCAGCCAACGAACGAAGCTGAATGAAGATGGAGGGAAATCCATTCCATATGATGCACCAAAAACTCCACAACAATGTAGTCTACAATACTCATATGGGCAATGCGACTATACATACGTTGCTGGTCCGAGATACCCTATTCCAAACATGATGCAGCCTCCAGCTCAATGGCAGCTGTGTCATGTTTGCAATAATCGTCAGTTGGAAACGGCTATTTTGAGGAAGTACTAATTTCTACACCGTTCCCAATAGTGAACCAGCTTCTGTGGTTGCAGTTAGGGCTTAGACTGCGACGGGGCTGAGATTAGGGCATAAGCGGAAGGTTAGGGCTAGGCTGTGGGAAGCAGAGGGTTAGGGTCAGGGAAGGGGACTGTAAACAAGCAATTCATGTTTTTTTTAATGAAAGCTATGTTACAGTTCCTACATCAAGTCAGAAAACAGCCTATAACCAACATCCATGATCTGTTACCTGTATGACTGTGCTCCTTACTTGCATTTCAAAAGGTAAAGTAGCCAATGAGCCATGTAAATGGCATGAAGTGCCCAGACTTCCACCATAGAAACATCCCCAGAGAAAATTGGGCTCATTTTGTAACAAAGTCTAAGATAGTCACTGGACAAAGGGTTCCCCTGGGGTACCATGGCCCACAAACAGGGCTGCCACGAGTCCCGGTCGGTCAGAGCATGTGGAGTTGCAAGTAGAGTAAAGCTGGGCGCACACTGCCACACTTCTGCCAATTACTGTGCAGATCACTCCATCAAACAAGACTTCTTTGAACAGTTTGTGAAACGATCAGGAAACTACAGGAAAAATCACTGTATAAAACTCTGGTCACATATGAGCTTAATAGCAAGACATCCATTAGCCTAAAAGAGGTAAACTAAAAGGTATATTTGGAATCCACTAAAGAAAAACTTTGGTCAATGGATACTACTTTAGTTTACTCTGTATCCAATATATATATTTTTTACAGTAATTGGTGGATTTGTTATATTATACTATAAAAGGGATGGCCAAACCCGGGACTCAAGCACCACCAACAGTGCATGTTTTCCAGGTCTCCTTGTTGGGGCACAGGTGTGCATTACTGACTGACACATTATTAAAGATCTACAGGTGGTAGTGATTATCTCAGGAGACCTGGAAAACATGGACTGTTGGTGGTGCTTGTTACATTATATTGTCTTCTTTATTCTTTGTCCCTTCTCCCCTTGTACAAATCTCTATGGGGTATATACTGCAAATCAATTACAGATTCTGCTACAGGATTATGAACTGTCTCAAATACTAGATACATTAAACATTGGAGTTTAGTTCAAGGCACCTTTTCACAAAACATCTTTTTCCAACTTAAACCTACTTAGGACTTGGCACACTAGCAAGTCCGCACCGTGAAGGAGAGCAGCCCCTGTACCATCAGGTGTGAACCAACAAATTATACTTTAATCAACTCTAAAGGTGTTCAGAGTGGATGTGCGCTTTTTAGTTACTTTTTTGCATCCTCGTCTTAAAAGGTATATTTATTGGTCATTAGGTCAGGTCACCCTAATATAACAAGCATATAGATCACTTTTAAAATGATTGCTTTTAAGGGGGTCAAATATTTGCCTGGTGCATATGTATTACTCATCCATCTCTACAATTGCATTCGAGTCAGTACAATCTGGTGAATTTGATGACAAGGGGCTGGATCCAGACTTAAGAGGGAGCTTGAATTTAAGAGAGTAAAGTTACTCCTGGGCTAAACCATGTTGATTGCAGGTTAGTCAGATTTAATCTGTTACAAACAGTATTAGTGTTGAGAGGTGATGTTTCCTATCCAAAGTCTAAATAACAGTGTGATAGTAAAGCTGGTCAGAATACAATTAACTTGACTCCCCCTGAAATCAACATGGTTTTGCCCAGGTGTAACCTCTCTCTTAATTACAAGCTACTTCTTAAGTCTGGATCCAGCCCAAGGCACTCATCTTAAATGATTAGGAAATATAAGCTATGGATTGCACATGGAGCCCAGAGCGACACGTTCACTTTAAATGCAGCAATTGCTATAAACAGGACAATATCACAGTTTTATTAGTTTGCTGTAGAGATTATAATGCTTCCCTGGCGTCACTGTGCAACGTCCTATGTGGACTCTGGCATCTGTGTAATCACCTGTCTTATTGCTCTTCCTGGGGAATGAAGGGAACCACATAATGCAGATCTCTGGAATATCTTTCATAAAAGCTAAAAAGTGTGATACAACAGGTAAAGTTTTATTAATAAATTGTACATTAAAAAAGTATAATAAAGCTTTTTGTATGTTACAGATGTTATCTTATTGAAAAATCTAGGTCAATATTTGCACTGCTGTGGCATTTAGGATATTGCAACATTACACGCTGTCTTTTTTTTTTTTTCACATTGCTCTCCTGAGCTTACTGAACTCCAACATATCCGTTAGACTATGGGTATGGCACATACTTGCAAAAAAAGGGGGAGTACCAAAGTCCCCCCGCTACATACATCACGCACCACGAGACAGGATGACACGTTAGTCACACGACACTATGGAAATCCTGCACAACCCTCAATCAATTTCTGTGGATACATCATCTCTTCATATGCTAAGAATATGAAACTCTAATTACACGCTGTATATAATAGCTGTATAACAAGAATAAGAGTTTCAATATACAATAAAGTAGCCTAAGCAGACTCAGGGTGGGAGGTGACATGAACACGGTTCCTTATTAGAGAACATTACTTGCCTAATAGGATACGTCTATTTAAACAGCAGAGTCACAAATGGTTTAGGGGATTTTTGAACAAGTAAAACAATAAAAAAAACCACAACAAAACCAGCCAATACATTGGTGAAATATCACAAGTGTAAGTTATTCAATTGCATGTATTTTACACACCCACCAAACAAGAGTATTTGACACAAATAATCTTGCAGATTTAGTAGTTATTTTACAGTTCACTTTTCCAACAATTTGGGACGTGAAAAAACAAAGTCAAAGCCGCCAATCACATCTCCACACTTCAGCCTACGTAGAGGTCCTGACTCACAGCATCTGCTCGTTCTATTCACTCCAAACTACCTACATTCGAGCAGTAATGCTCCCAAACAGAACACAAAATGATGAAAAATGTAAGAATAATCCAAACACTGATGAAAAATGACCCAAAACTTATGGTACTCAAATCACTTTGGGACAGATACACTTCTGACTTCTTTTTGTGATTGCGCACGTGCTAGGATATCAGTATGGATCAGGATACTCAAGATTCAGACTTCTCTACTGCTTTGCATTCAGTTGCATTTCTGACGGCTGGGCAGGTACAAGGGGGTAATCTAAATTTAAAGTAGGGTACTATCCAGTGAAATCTACATGAGCAAGGGGAGTGGCCTTCATTGCTCTTGCATGGAACGCTGGATACAGCAGGGAATCGGAGCACTGAGTGCAACGCAATCCATTGCCTGGATTCTTTGGATTCAGCCAGCAATAATATAATATATGCATGAACCAGAACATATGCATGAACCATAATGTATGCATGAACCAGGGTTAAGCAAATATTCAGCCACAAGCTGTTAGTTACACATTTACACTTTAGTTATTTTGTATTTTTAATGAGGCAACTTAGAGACACAGGAAAAAAAAAACCTTTAAGTGTTTTCTATAGTTGGCAGAGAATAAATAATTTGCGTGTGTGGCATTGGCCGCACAGATTTATGCTCTCCTGGGTCACCCAATCTTCCAGTGTTGATGCCATGTAAGTGATGGGACATAGCTGTAGAGATGGACAGACACTGCCAGGAAGATGGCTCAGATCTGCCTATATTGTGAATGCAGACAGGATGAGACAGCATCATCTAGTGTCAGTATGACATTTTTCTTCAGTATAGGGTTATATAGTAACAGACATACATCGTAGGCTGCATAGAGAACATTCAGTGCTTTCCAGTAATAACCAACTACTTTGCTTTCATTTCTCAGAAACAATTACACCTGTTATACACTCATCATAATGGTGATGAGGCAAAATACTCTCAGCCTGTAATTTATCGTAATTATCTTTATACCCTGCCTCATTTTCCAGATTCATGGTCTCTGATCATAGAACCAATTATGTAGACAAAAGTTTTATGAAAAACAAACTACTAAACGATAGAGCACAATAGTTTTAGTTGTTTTCTGGTTAAATTTAGAATTTTGAATAAACCTTAATCAGGGGTGCCGACTATTGAAAGCTTCCCTCCTGGAAAACCTGGAGGGAAGATTACTGTGAAGGGCGGGGCTTAATGACACGATTTATGCAGTCATTGAGCCCCGCCCCTTTCAATCACTCATGTGATCTCAGGTGGGCGGGACTTGATGACATCATCGAGTCCCACCCATCCCTAGTAACTCTAGGGATTACACGGGTGATTGTTTGGGTGTCGGGGCATACGGGAGATTTGCCGGCTCCCCCTTGATACCCAAAATTTCGGGAGTCTCCCGGATATTCCGGGAGAGTCGGCAACCCTGACCTTAATGTATTCCCCTCACAACTCCCATCAACAAACTACTGTTGTTCTTTGATTCGCTGGGTGTCCAACTGCTAGTGCCTGGGATGCCTTTATCAAGACAGGGTAGCACAAAAGTAAAAAGCATAGCAAGAATGTGAATATAGCTCGTGTTTATAGTAAGACTGGCTAGAAAGTAAAGACTTGACAGCTTAACATTTACTGCAATATACGGACCATGTAGAATAGCAACAATCTTCAAACAATTCTTGCAATTGTACAGCTCGGCTAAACCTTTTTGCAAAGTAAGGGGGGCTAATTAGCTGTAATTCTTTGGCATTCAGGGAAAATTACTTTACTTTTGCACATAGAACCAATACTGCATAGTCTTACGTTTAATCTATAAAACAGAGTTGAGCTAAGAAACTTCGCCTCTTCATTATAATTTTTGTTTCACAATTTACATTTCCCCCCCCTTGCAATTCAACATGGTAATGCTCAGATCTACACTAGCACCTAAAAAAATGGTGTAAGTGCAGCTCTGATTAAGCCCCCGTATCTGTGCATCTATAAGACAATTAGTGTCTCTTTACATAAAGAGAGGAATACGATGGGGGCAGAAGGAGGAGGAAATCACATACCAAGTAGCGGAAATATGGGCACACACCTGCACAAATCTCATCAGATCCAGAATCCGATTTCACGCTAATAGAGCTGGTACATGCACATAACCCCTTTATTTCAATCAATCAATCTATGTTATCTGGTCACGTCACAGAAACATAGAAAGTGATAGCAGATAGGAGCCATATATAGTCTGCCTAGTTATTTATTTTTAACTATACTGAACCTAGATCCCATTTTATCCTCAATTTATCCTCATATAGCGCTTTTCCCCAGCGCTGCCCGCTTCATACACTGTATATTGAGCACTGCGTCGGCAGTCAGAGCACTGAATGACAAGGCTCAGCATAACAGCAAGAGCGCGACATATAGTCTATAAAGCAAGCGGCGCTGCTCCAGCTTCATATACTATATACATATACTATATGCTGAGCGCTCACTCTTATGCCGAGGCTTGTCATTAGCAAAATGACAAAACCCCCATCCAAACCTCTCCTTGCACTCTGGGTGGGGGGTACAACTCATGTCACCCTAGTTAAGGCCCTGCATATGTCCTATCACTTACTCTATCACAGGTCCCTGAGAGCTGCTTCCTGAAGAGATCCTCATCACTGCAAAATCTTTGAGAAAACACAAGTTTTCATAAAAATAAACCAACTGCTAAATTACTGCTTCAGTTTCCCTTGATCTAAAGGATATTTAATATGCCTTTGCTCACAGTAGCTCTGAATAACTCACTGTGGTAATGAGTAGTAGCCACCAGCTCCAGTACTGTGAGAGAAGCATGTATACCTCCATTATTCAAATTCTTTCCTATGGAAACCCGCTGTAAGCTACAAGTCAACATTGCCTGTGTGATACCATACCGCATAAGATATCTATCCAATTCATCACAGCCTCCACCCCCTTCACCACTTGTCCAAAACTACAGAATTATTCTATTTTTACTTCACTTTAAAATAAACTTCAATCAGCATCTTTATAAACCCAATTAGGGCTAAGTTTTAACTACACCTTCACCATAAATATTTTTTACAGTAGACAGAGCCAAACATATCAGAAAATAGCCATTGTTAACGTCTGTCAGAGTAGTAGATTTATGCAATGAGACTTCCCATACAGTGCCTTCCAGGCCAGCCAAGGCTGCAGAACAAACACATGCGTTTAGAGCTTAAAGTTCTTGTTCTGCAAACATTTATATTTACTTTTTGGATGAAGCAGATCTTGTCTACATATGTGGAACACAACACCTACATGATTTTCTTACAGCTATCTCTATGCTGGGTATTAGCTGCATCATGCAACACAACAAAGCTATGAATCAGATATATGGCATCATTATGATTCTGAATACTTGCACTTGTGGTTTTCATAGATGCTTAGTGCCAACAAGCACCTACTTACTAACTCACAAAAACACTTTTATTCGTGGTACAAGTCGTAGTGGACTAAGAGAGCTGCTTATCCGATCAGATAGACTCACGGCAAAGGTAAAGGTTAACTTCCATAAACGTTACGAGCCGTCGCTTGCAGGAAAGAGCTTGTGACGGAGCACTCCCAATGGCTGGAATACATACAGGACGATGGGCTGGATTCACACCTAACAAGCTGTCACTTCTTAGGTGCGAATCTGTAGTAAAGGATGCGCATGTGTAGTAGGTCCTTTACGCAATCTACATACCAACTCAGTATGTACACTACTCAAAAAAAAATGAGCCACTTTGTGTGGGTTGTAGACTCCGTCTCATGCTACCACTAGAGTGAAAGCACTGCCAGCATTCAAAAGTGACCAAAACATCAGCCAGAAAGCATAGGAACCGAGAAGTGGTCTGTGGTCAACACCTGAAGAACCACTCCTTTATGGGGGGGCCTTGCTAATTGCCTATAATTTCAAACTGTTGTCTATTCCATTTGCACAACAGCATGTGACATTGATTGTCAATCAGTGCTGCTTCCTAATTGGACAGTTTGATTACGCAGAAGTGTGACTGACTTGTAGTTACATTGTGTTGTTTAAGTGTTCCCTTTATTTTTTTTTAGCAGTGTATATTGCCTCCGGGCTGTCTTTAAAGACCGCCCAGAGTATTTTAGGTAAAAAGAGGCGGTGTAATGCCGTCTCGCGGAGGGTTTGGGAAAAAGAGGGAGGTGTTTAGATTTACCCGGGGAGGGCTGGGAGCGGCAATGTCCGTGCAGACATTGCACGTATAGCTAAGATAGCCCTATGGCACTCGTAAATGGCATAAGGTAACTAAAAAGGGGAACGAGATGGGGGCAGCAAGGTTGAGTTAGGTGCAGGTCTATCCGCACCAACTTGACTGATGTCAGGCTCACAGCCAGCACCGCAGATGATTTAAAAAGATAGTCAGGAAACTTCTGTAGGTAAGTAAATGGAAAAGTCCCAGAGCAACTAGAGGGGCTCATAATGATTTATCTATCTATCTCTCTATCTATCTATCTCTGGCTCCTAAATTTTTGTGCTGGCTCCTTGATTAAGAATTAAAAAATAAAAACCATCATAATGGCCTTCAATACTGTATGTGATATGGCCTGTGCACGATGTCCAATCATTGCACGTTCACAAGCCTTAGTAGACCATGTATACATGATAAACTTAAATCTAAAATAGATTTAAAAAAAAAAAAAAACAACTAACATGCAACAGTGCACTATACAGTGGTCGCAGTTTTACTGGTATGCAGCTATAGGTAACCAGCGGCATTTTAAGCTTTGTGAAACTACAAGTCCCATCATGCTTTTGCAAGGTGTCATCTGAACCATGGGTTCTCAATTCTATCCTCAAGTACCACTAACTGCATGTTTCCCATTTCATAATCACAAGCGAGATAATGAGCACCACTTGTGGAACGTAACCAAACCTATGCTTAGAAAGCATGCAAGGTAATGCAGTTTCACAACACACCAAGCGTCAAAGGTTGGCTATGCCTGCTGTAACGTATAGGGGAAGGAGTGTTCAGACCAATACATGTTCAAATGGCATTGATACTTATCAGCAAAGATACCCAAGTGCAAAGGTTAGAAGCAAAATACAATCTCTTGCAGGGCAATCATCATACAGAAAATATAATAGGTTGAAGCACGGATTAAAAAGATATCATAAATTACATATAGCTATACTTCTAGGTTTGTTTGTTTGGGTTTTTTTTTTGGGGGGGGGTTGTTTTTTCAGTTTTGGTTAAACCTCTTCACAATGTAAGCTTCTGAAAAAAAAAATCAATATTGATTCCTCTTTTAAAACTGCTTTACACAATGGTAAGGAGATTGTGTTGAAAAAATAGCAGATAAACAATCTAGGAACACAGTAATAAAACTAGCTTGCAATTCTGTTACTGGGAAAAGCACAGCAGAAATGAGTTTCTGCTACTTAATTCATAGGCATTGATTTGCACATGCAAATGAAGCTGGCTTTCTAAAAAGATGTGCATGGCTGTGAATGTGACCAAGATGTAGGTGTGAGTTGGAGCCTTAACAGTGATAAGTGTTCAGTAATCTTTGCTAAAACAAAGCCGAAAGTGGGTACAGTGGGTACAACAGTGCAATATTTCTGTTCGATTAACAGACCCCTTTAGATGCTTACTAAGAAGTAAAATAAGAGCCACATAGAGAAGTATTATATTGTTAAAAAAAAACAATGAAATAAAAAAACATTTACTCCTATAAGAGACATGATTCACAGACACTGCAGTGTGATAGGAGAGCAGATAAGACCAGTTGTTCTTGTAGCAGGGTGTTCTATTCCAACCAAGATGCCAATCAACACAAATTACTTGTGTCATTTGAACTACTGACAGCACAATAGGCAGAGGATGGTTTAAAGCAGAGTGTGAGGCAGACTGAGGCGTCCTGTGGCTTCACAGCTGTCGTGTCCCAGGTCCCCTCAAGATCTGATCACTTTAGGTCAGTGTTATTGTACCACTGGATTTTAAAAGATTATTTAATATCCTGAAAACACCACAAGACCGAGATGCAGGTAAAGAAAGAGCATTTGCAATAACTTTCAGAATTGCATTCAACGGCAAAAATGAACAACATATGGTAATAGTGGTGTAACCACCATGGGGACTGGAGGTGAAGGGGGGAATCCATCCCGCACCTGATGCCATGGGATCGAATTCATACCCAAGTAACATAGAAAGTGATAGCAGATAAGAGCCACATGGCCCATCCAGTCTGCCCAGTTGTTTGAGTACTTTGAAACCCTTTCGAAAAATGGTACTGCATCCTCCCACACAGATACATTAACCCTTATGTACAATTCAGTTTTCAACATAGACCCTACTTAAGGCAGGGTCCTCCTGGCAGATCCCCATTCTGCATGTAGGAGCCCTTGCTCTCCTACATGTGGGGTTGTGGATCACCAATTCCGTACACTAGCAGCGAAGGCTAATGTATGGAATTAAACCCCATCTTTGAATACGGTCCATGGGGGTTAACCATATACTGGTTATATGGCAATGCACAGATGAATCCTATTTATGTGAGAGTAGAGAGCAGAGCACAGAGGGGCATTCAATAGGGGTGCCAAACTCGACAAGGCAATAAAATAGTGTCATGTGAACTGGCCACATGTCGGTGTGCAGTCCTAGAGTATATGCTGGGACTTGTAGTCCACCACTCTCTGGAGGGAGTGAAGTAACTGACTTACCGAAAAGACAGCATTCTGGAGGCCGAATGGGATAGGGGTGAGTCTGGCCAGGGCGACCACTTTCAGGCCTCCCCCTCCCTCCACCACCCGGATAACGGCCCCTAGCCTCTGGCTGCTGGCGATCTTGGTGAGTACCCAGTGGGTGAGCAGTCTCTTGCACAGGAGGTGGGCGATGAAGGTGCCGATCAGGACGCCGACGATCACCAGCCCGATCCCCAGCACCAGGCCGTACAGGTAGCCGGCCGCCACGTTTAGCACGATGTAGCCCCACACGCAGGGCAGGGAGACCAGGATGAAGCCGACGATGAAGAGCAGCACCCCGACCAGGCTGTCCAGGCTCTCCACCCACAGCAGCACATCCTTCAGATAGTGCCGGGCCAGGGCCAGCGAGGCGCAGCACACGGCACTCAGGGCGCACAGCAGCACCAGGCTCCGGCACCAGCACACGCACGAGTCGGAGGAGGAGACCTCGGGTCGGTCCCCCGGCTCCGGGGCCAGTAGGCTGTCAGTGGCCTCACGGCCGTGCATCCAGCGGCCCAGCAGCGTCTGGCGCCCATGGGAGATGAGGAGCTGAAGCGCGGAGCCCGGCATCTTCTCATTCAGACCCAGGAGCGGGCGGCAGCCACCACCACCAGCTCGGCCGATCTCTGTCGCCCCCGGCTTCGGTGCATCGCGCAGCGCAGGGTCCGCTGTATGTGTGTCAGGGCAGCTCTGGCTCAGCTGCTGCGTCCTAGCAGCGGTTTCTACAGGGGACTCCGAAAACAACGTCACGGACCAACCCGCCCACCGCTGCTGCTCTCTGATTGGCTGCAAGGGGTGCTAAAAAAGAACGATCTCTCCTCCTCCTGTCTCTCGATTGGAAGGTGGGCGTGGAGGCTGGTGCCAACCACGCTGCTGAAGATTCAGTACACACTCAATAGACACACCCATAGAGATAACCACGCCCACATGCCTGGCAGGTCACGCCCATTTCAGTCACGACTGCTCTGTAGCTCCTCGGTACAGAGATCTGGCGTCACTCCGGAGTCAGTCTCCTCAGCTGCTGCTACAATACACGAAACAGTCTTAGGGTGTAAAGATATTCACAATTATAAACTGCACAGATATCAGTGATTCGGGGTGTGAGATGGAAGAATAGACCAGAGCATAAGCATGAGACTATGTCAGGGGTGCTAGTTAAATAACTTTTTTTGCCTGCAGAGAATATTTTTTGCTTTTGATCATAGAAATCACTCACATACTGCAGTTTGATGGTTAATGTAAATTATAGTTGAGCTAGGAGGCTTCATCTCTCAGCTGTTTCCACACTTACATATTCTTTCCCTTGCAGTTCAGTTTCAACTTTTACAGGTCTACACTTGCCTGTGTTTTACCCTTACTCTCAAATTCTGTATGAGCCCTTACAGTGGCAAATGCAGGGAAAGTGCCTAATGCTTGTTATATAGGTAGTA
>WWET01002437.1:170982-182260 GCA_011038615.1 Limnodynastes dumerilii
TAAAAGAAATACTGGGGGAGCTGGACACATAAAATAAATACTGGGGGGAGCTGGACACATGATGGGAATACAGGGATGACAGGAGACATGATGGGGGATTCTGGGGGTCTGGAGACATGATGGGTTATACTGGGTTGCTGGAGACATATAATGGGGGATACTAAGGGGCTGGAGACATACGATGAGGTTACTGGGGGTTTGTCTGCGGTGCTGTGTGACATGGGGCTGTGTACTGTATAGGGGCACTGCTATACTGTGGTGGTGCTCTGCCCAACCTCAGTGTGTGACAGATTTATTTTATTTGTGGACAGATTTGTGCAGCAATCACAAAGAGACTTCTGTCGGAGATCAGATCTCCGTGCGCGCCTCGGAAATCACCAAGGCCAAACTTCCAAATCCTGCGTCGGATCTCGTGGATTTTTGGGAGCGAAAGAGCGAGAGATGCAGCCTCTAGTGTCTATGTTGTCTAATACATTATAAAAGGGGGGACCTCTAGTGACCGAATGGTCATTAGCAGCGGCAGCCCAAAACAGGAAGCAGGAGGACGTCATGTCAAGAGCCAGTAGAGGCCGAACAGCATCTAATATCAAGAGGAGCAGCATCTTCAATCAAGAGGAGATTTTCAATCAACATTTCCCGAACAGCTTTCAACACGCCAAGAACTACTAGCAAGTCATCCCAAGACAGATGACTGCAAAACGGTGAGTTGATACTTCACTATATTTTTTGCGGGTATCAATAATTGGTAATCCGGCCCACTTTGTGTTGGCTCTTCCTACAGTTGATTTGGCCCCGTCCCCGAGGCCACTTTAAAAAAAAATTTCCAGGGCCACTTTCATTTCCCAATCCGCCCCTGCTTGTATATTGCTATTACTAGTAGACCTGTTCCTTCAAAATTATACTACTATTTTACTGTGTGAAAGTAGTAACTTATAAATCACCTATAAAAAAAATCAGAACAGGACTTGTTACAGCCAATAATCAATGCATTTCTTTAATGTAGAATTTATTATTATTTTCAAATCTACATGATAAACGTCCTGCTTTCACAGAGAACGTTAATGGATGTCTTACGTCTTGGCAGTCAGTATTGTCATTTTACATATGTTTTATTTTTTAACAGTGCATCATATTAAGTAGCTCTTCACAATTTTACATACATCAACCTCTGCCACATTACAGTCTAATTCCCTAACAAACAAACAAACACACTCTCTCACACACACACATACACACTCTAGGGGTAATTTTTGCCTTGTGCAGTATGACATAGTGGGCGGGTCAGCAGAAGAGCTTGGGCAGGATATGGCGGAGCTTATTTGCCGTGTTTTCGGGCTCCAAAACGTTTGCAGCTATGATAATATACCTCACATGTATTACACGCATTGGAAACCCCCCTTTCAAAATCCTGCGTTTGCCACTGTCTCTCCTTTCATAACTACTTGTCTGATGAGTGAGGACGGCACCGGATGCATAGGGATTGTTTGATACACAAATATACCTAATTGATAATACATAGTTTGGCTATTTACACAAACACCAATTTCCCTGTTAATTTTTTAGGCATATGTCATTAGCTTACTTCAGCTATACTTTGGTTTATTATATTTAGAGTGCGGCTCTGTTTTCTTTTAAATCTGAGAAAAGTAACATCTGCGGCAGATATTACATCACAGATACTATCATAGGGAACTCTGTATGCTAGGATATCCGTACAGGGGACGGCACTTGTTTTTTTGCATGCCTTACACCCGCCAGACAGGTACGGATAGCCATGCTAACTAAGTGCGGGGGGGGGGGGAATGATTAGTAGTTTTGCATGGATCTGCGTTCGGAAGGACACAGCTCCATGCAGAGAAATTAAGGCAGGGTTCTGGACGTGTATTTATTGTGGTCTATGCAAAACTCCGTACGAGACGAGGGAGTGACAAAGGAGGGCATTCCCTTCTTCCACACAGACTTCCAGATCTCCGTGCGTATGACAAATTAAGTGAAAAATTATGACGGCTGTAGAATTGTACAGAAAATATTTTATCCTGATCCAGATCTACGCTGGTCTGCGTAGTGTATTGTCGCCGAACGTGCCACCGATGCACAGCAATAGGCGCTCCCCTTGCTCGTACCTAGTTTAGCTTCGATACGCTCTGCAAACCCTACTTTATCTTTTGTGTTTGTACCTGCGGCCAAGGTTATGAAGCTGCTGCGGAAGTCAATTAACGGAGGGCTCCAAGGGGGATAGGCCTATACCAAATGCTTGGTAAAAGAAGGTTGCGAAGCCCCGGGCCCCTTCCATGGTGTGCGAGAACACCGCTATTTTTTGGAAAATAAGGGACTCAGTTAAGGATAGGATCAAAAAAGGGAAATTTGTGGACATGGGGCCTGATCCAGACCTGGCGTTAAGACGCCAGCCAGCAGCGTAAGATCGGCTTAAAAGCCCATCTGCGCATGCGCCGGGCGGATGTTGCCCGGCGTAGCTACGGCAACGCCCAATCGTTGATCGGGAGTCCGTAGCAGCACCGTAGTAACGCTGGAGGGGGCGTCCCCCAGCGTTATTACGTTCAGGTTAGTGTAGGTGGACGGGGGGAGGTAGTTTAATGAGGGAGGGGTTAGCGGGCATACGTTGTGAGCGTATTTTCCCTTGCTTAGGCCGTCTGAAGTTAGGGTAGCCTTCAGCCGGCGTAAGCGAGGGAAAATACACTCGCACAGGGGGAGTGTCGGGCAGAGTGCACGCCGATACGCTGTTCTTTACTAAGCACAGCTCATCGGTGAAGATCTGGATCAGGCCCATGTTCTCTGTCACAGAGGACACGAAAAAGGCCTTGGCAGCGGCAACAGCAAAAGGCGGGGGCGGGGGAAGAAGCATACAAGACGTATGCTAGGTGGTTGGAGGGTTTTTCAGTTCTTGCGGCTTGTTACGTAGACTTTAAGCCAGGGGAGTCCAGGGCTATATGGTGTTATTTTCATCTGATTCTTGATTTACAGGTGAATTTCAGGGGCGCTGTCTGGAGGGCATATGATAAGGATTTTAGAAAGGGGAGGGGAGACAGTGCATTGATTTTGGTGTGAAAGATGTCGATGTCTGGACCAGGGCGACTCAATATGCAAAGTGGGGGGGGGAGGGGGGAAACTCAGCAGTCCTTTCGGAAATTCAGTATCCAGCCAAAAAATGTGTTTGCAGCAGGAGGAAATGGAAAGTGTTTTGCGTTTAACAGCACGCATTGCACCCGACGTTTCAGTTGCAGATTTTTGCATGCCTGCATGCGATGTGCCGGTAACCATCCCTCTAAGGAATGCCGCCAGCAATTCCCAGGCTTGTCTAGGGGACAGGCTTGTAGAGGGCCTTCGCAAGGCCCCGTCCCCAATTAATCTGGAGAGAATGTTGTCCTGGTTAGAAATCTACCCCTTAAGGGAAGACGCGGAGTTAATTCGTTTAGGGTTCCTAAATGGTTTTAAGTTGCTAGTGTCAGGTAGGGCTAGTACTGATTGCCCGCATAATTTGAAGTCGGCTAGGCAGTTTGAGGAGGTTGTAGTTAATAAGGTTCTGGAAGTGGTTAGGAAGGGTCGGATTGTGGGCCCCTTTGCCTCCCCGCCTATGCCGGATCTAGTTATCTCCCCGGTGGGTGTTGTCCCTAAGCAGGCACCGGGGAAGTTTAGGCTTATTCAGCACTTATCACATCTGGAAGGCGGGTTGGTAAACGATGCTATCTATCCGACTTACTGCTCGGTGGTATACCAATCTTTTGAGAAAGCGCTGGGCATGGTACGATCCTGTGGCAGCGGGACTTTGATGGTGCAGCTGGACATTGAATCAGCTTTCAGGTTGCTCCCGCTGCACCCGGAATTCTTTCGCTTCATGGAGTTTCGGTTGCCGCAGGGTTATTTTGTGGATTGCTGTCTGCCAATGGGTTGTGCCATCTCTTGCGCTTTTTTTGAAAAGTTTAGCTCCTTTCTTCATTGGTGTGTTCAAGTCGGGGGCAAGCATGAGTGCATTGCTCACTATTTGGATGACTTTTTGTTTGTTGGCCTGGCCGCATCGAATGCTTGTCACCAAGCTCTTTTCTCCACAAAGGCGCTGTTCGCACATTTCGGGGTACCTGTGGCGCCGGAAAAAACGGAAGGTCTGACCACCTGCTTAGCGTGCCTGGGCATAGAAATCGATACGGTTGCGGGACAGTGTCGATTGCCAGCCGACAAAGTGCGGCGGTTACGCGATGCTCTCCTAGATGCGCAGGCGCGTTGGAAGATCTTCTCAAGAAGGTGCTGCCCCTACTGGGACTGTTGAACGTTGCGTGCAAAGTTATCCCTATGGGGAGGGTTTTCTGTCTGCGTTTGCAGCAAGCTACAGCGGGAGTTAGGCTCTCCCATCATTTTGTCGCGGGGTAAACGTGATGATATGGAGGTGTGGTCGGACTTTCTCAACAATTTAAATGGTGCTCGAATATGGCAGGAGCCTTTGGCTTCTAATTTGGAGGTGCAATTGTACACTGATGCGGCCGGGGCAACGGGGTTTGGGGCTTATTTTCAAGGTAGTTGCTGTGCTGCACCATGGCCCACTGATTGGAGCACGGCGGGTCGCACTGCTAACTTGGTGGTCCTGGAACTCTTCCCCATCATTGTCGCCATCGACTTCTGGGCTCACCAGCTGCGGAACCGCAGTATTTTGTTTTGGTGCGACGATCTTGGGATGGTCCAGGCCATCAACAGGCAAAGGGCCTCTTCACCACCGGCCATAAGGCTTTTGAGGTTTTTGGTTTTGAAATGTTTGGAATTTAATATTACATTTAGGGCTAGGCACATGCCAGGGGTTGAAAATGGAATTGAGGGCGCACTTTCGCGGTTTGAATGGGCCCAGTTTAGGGATCTGGCGCCAGGGGCAGGGGCTCACGGTTTGTCATGTCCTCCGCAGCTGTGGCAGATCGCGAGGCCGGATTAATTGCACTGGCGAAATGTTCCCTGGCATAGCTCTTGTTGGATTGGACAAGAGGCGGCCTATCTATTTAGAGTTACTAGAGTGGTTGCTCGCTTTCGTCTCAGGTGTTGCGTTTGACGAACTTGAGTGCAGCCTGTTTTGAGTAGACTTTTCTTGGGCATACTTTGGCGCATTCAGGGTTGGCGAACTGGTGGCAGCGGGGAAGGGGGCGACCAACTCTGGGATGTTGGAACGCAATGTTATAATGAGGGAGGATTCCATAGCATGTAAAGTGCACTTGTCCAAAACTGACCAAGTTGGCAGTGGTAGATGGGTTTTTCTAAAACTGCATGTGAATTAGCGAATTTGCCCTGTGACACTGGCCAGGCTCTATCTGTCCTGGGGGCCCAAGAAGGTTAATAACTGGCTTGCTCATAGGGACGAGAGCCCTTTAACCAAATATCAATTTGGGTGTGTTTTTAAAAGGTGTATAAAAAGGCTGGCTTTGGACTCCGTCTGTTATGGAACGCATTCGTTCCGGATTGGAGCGGCCACTTCCGCTGCCCTGGAGGGACGCCCTATTGACGAGATCAAGGCACCGGGGCGGTGGAAGTCGAACGCTTTTAGGAAGTACGTTAGAGTTAAGTAGGTTAAGATAAGTTAACTTGGGGGAAGTTACCCGAGCTAGAGCCTCCTAGGATTAGCCGCTTGCCTTCGAGGGGCACGGGGGGGGGGGTGTTGTCCTCTATAAAAAGTAGAAAGGATGTGTCTCCAACACAGCTCCAACCTCCAAACATAGTGCCACTGTATTAGGCGTCTCCCTGTAATCTAAGATCTTGCTTCCTGCGGAGATGAAGGGAGCGGAGAGGGGGGGAGGGGACACTTGGGGATTGGCTTCCCTGCCTCAGTCTGCAGCTCATAATGGAGTTAGCGCTGCGTAGCGGGAGCAGGGAGTGTGCATCTCCAGCCTTGCGCCATCCTGCAGCGCATCCTCTGCTAACCGCATTGTACCGGCCCTGCTCAAACACAATGGCGCAGATCCAGACCCCTGCACGCACGTAAACCGTAGTTACCCATAGCGGTGAGTGCACACCCCATACACTCCCCGCTCTCGGTAGTAAATCGCTACCTTACCTTTTACGACTAGGTCTGCGGCCGTAGGGCTACAAATCTAGTCATAACGGGGCTTCCCCACCCCCGACTCCCTCATTTAAATAGCTATCCCCGTCTGTATGGGGCTACGGTCAATGTAAATGAAGGGTCAGCCCCTTCTGTGTAAATACCGGGAGGACCCAGAGGGAAGCCACGGATTTCTGCAAGGGGGCTGGGCGTAATAACGTGATTTATGCAAATCGCATCATTAAGCCCCACCCCCTGTCAATCACTCATGTAATCTCCAGCGTTTTAGGAGATGGACGGGGCTTGATGATGTCATCAAGCCCCGCACATCCCTAGTAACGCTAGGGATTAGTATAGTCATTGATGGCTTGTGGGGCTTGCGGGAGCTTTGCCAGCTCTCCCGGGATACCGGGAGACCTGCCCAAGTTTCGGGAGTCTCCCGGATATTCCGGGAGAGTTGGCAACCATGGTAAATACTGACGTACATAACTTAGTTATGTACGTTAGTACTTACGCTGTCGGAACATCTGGTGCTTGCGAAAGTCCCCTGTCGGAGGTAGGTGAGGATCCAGCCCACTGACCTCCCAACCTCAGTCCTCAGGGACCACTAACAGTGCATGTTTTCCAGGTGTCACTGCTGGAGCACAGGGGTGTTCATTACTAACTGTCACATTTTAAAAGCTCCACAGGTGCTGCTCATTATATCACTTGTGATTCTTTAAGGAAACCTAGAATATATGGACTGTTAGTGGCCCCTGAGGACTGAGGTTGGGGAACACTGCTCTAAAGCCAACATGAAAAAAAAAAGACTCAAACATTAAACAGTGTGAAATCCAAAAGGGTAATAAAGAAGGATGATATATTGCTCTGTAGATTTACAAGCGTTATGGAAAATCATGTGTTCCTGTTGTGTATTTACACATGATTGGAATCATTTAGAGATAAGAGGTAATGTGGCTGCCAGGAAGTAGTTCTGTTTCTTGATAAAAGCAGCAGATAAGACCACAAAGGGCTGTGGGTTTGGAAAAGTGGAGATGTTGCCCATGGCAACCAATCAGATTTTAGCTGACATTCTCTAGAAGGCGAGAGCTAGAATCTGATTGGTTGCTATTATGAAAAATGGAGTGAAACTACAAAGATGGCATCTGCTGCATTATCTGTGCCTATTAGTGCGCGTATTTAGTATAAATCCCTGATTGGCTGGGCTGTCTCTCTCCTGACAGCTGGCCCCACGTCACGCTCATTTTATTGGGCTGTTTAGGAAGGAGACAGAGGGCAGAATACACAGCAGAAAGCTGGCATTTAGTAAAACCGCAATGATGGTGAAAGCAGTGATTACCCCGACGCTTCTCCAGACTCAAGTCCCTTGAAGGGGGATGCAGTTGCTGGCTAGAATGGCTGATTTTTGACGGTGATAGAGCACACAGCTGTATTGTAGCTGTACCACTGCCTGAAATAGCCTACGTGTAGAACATTTCCTGTTAGGAACGGGTAACTGTGCTATGGCCCTAATTTGAAAATAGTGTTTTCTTGTTACTATTTTGAAAATGACCTGTTCCCAGATAACTTATGATTAGGCTGCAGGACAGAGATGATAGGTGATGTCAAATAACAGTGTGATAGTAACGCTGGTCAGTATCTGTGTAATAATATAATAGTATTAGAGATGAGAGGTGATAAATAACAGTGTGATAGTAACGCTGGTCAGTATCTGTGTAATAATATAATAATAATAATATAATAGTATTAGAGATGAGAGGTGATAAATAACAGTGTAATAGTAATGCTGATCAGTATCTGTGTGCAATATGCAAAAGCAAAGTATTCTCTCTGCATGCAAAGCATAACAATTATTTGACTTTCTCTGAAATTCACATGGGTATAACTTTACACCTGGCTTCCTCTTATCTTCAAACTTTGAATCCAGTCCAAAATGAGGGTATTTACATCTGGTTCCTAGTAGAACTTGCAACTGTGACAGCTTTAGTTGGTACTAATTCCCCCTGTCCTCCCTCCGGTATACTTACTAATGATGGCAATATTAATGACCATAATCTATGGCTCACTAAGTAGATTAATATAACTGGAAAAAATACCTTTTCTGTTTTTATGAATTTTCTATTTTAATTTAAGTTCTGTTGCTCTCACAATTTTAATTAATGTTTAAGCATTATATGTATCATTGTTTGCCAGGTGTCAATAGAGTATTACCGTTTGCTCACAGAAGGTTCTTTATGTAATCACCTGTTGCTTAGTAGTGTTAACCTCGTGGTGTTTGCTGTTACTCCAGAGGGAACAAGTTCTAAATAACAAGTATAAAGGTGTTTTGGCTTATATTATTATATATTTAATTATGATTTTCCTTGCAAAGCTCTCCTGGGGCCAGATTTACTAAGCTGTGGGTTTAGGAAAGTGGAGATATTGCCCATAGCAACCGATCAGATTTTAGCTGACATTCTCTAATATGTAATAGGAAAGTGAGAGATAGAATCTGATTGGTTGTTATAGGCAAAATCTCCACTTCGCTTTTCTGCTTTGTCTGCTTTGTTTACGTCTGTATTTTACTGTTAAATACAAAACGCTGTTATTAACCCACAGAGACATCAACAACAGTGCCCACATACTGCTCTTTACTTGTCACGAGATATCTCCCAGCTCAATCATTCTGCTGTGCTCAGGATCTCTTTCACATTCATTACATGCTCCAATTCCCTGTTTCAAGACTTCTTCTTTTTATTTTTATTTATTTTTTTATTTTTATAATATTTCAACAGGGTGTACAATGCAATTGCGAGAGATGGCACAAAGAAAAATATCAGCTCTGCGACGAGGCTAGGAACTCAGATATAGGGGTCTATTTACAAAGATCATTTTAATGTGATGTGGGGAGACCGCTGGGATACATAAGAATATTGGGCCTGATCCATAACAACGCTTCGGAGCGAATTTACGCGTGGCGGAGACGTAAAATCGCGTATTTGTAAGTACTGCGCATGCGCACCATAGAAATTTCGCTCAATAGCGTAGCGTAATTGTGAACGTATGGGCCATTCACGTATGTGTCACGTAAATACGTTTGGGCGTGCCAATTTTACGCGCGTCCAAAATACGTCTGAAATACGTTAAGTAGGCGGGGGTTCGTATTTAAAGTGTACAGTATGGGCGTGATTAGCTGCGTAAATTCGTAGGCGTGCTTAGCTGCGTAAATTCGTTCAGCCCATATGTACATGTGCGTATGACTGCGGTTACGTTGGAAAAAGTTAAGGTAGGGTTTGGAAAGCGTATCTTGACAAAATACGTACGTTCAAGGGGTGTGCTGAGGGGAGTGTAACGAATTTACGCGCACGAAAATACGCTACGCGAATAAACGTACGGCAAACGTAGTTCTGGATCTACCCCATTGCCCGAGTAAAAAAAAAAACTATAAAAAAACTATAGAAAAAATAAGTAAATATTTTAAACTCATCTGTCCGGGCGACCCGTCAGGCTGCAGCTGTCCGGTTCCGGCATGAATACACTGCACATGTGCAGTGTTTCTCATGTCAAGTCCTGAAAGAGAGTTACTTCACTTGTGCAGTTCTTCATTCATGCATCGCAGGAATGAGAAGCACTGCGATGCATGAATGAAGTACTGCACATGCGAAGTAACTCTCTTTCAGGACTCTTTCGTTCACAGGGATCGAGGAAGGTAAGTAAATAGACCCCACAGTGCCAACATATAATTTTAATAAAAACTTTAGCAATATAGATTACATTTCAAGGATAGCGTGTGAACAAGAATATTGAAACCACAGGAAGTCAGCAGAAAAAAAAAAGAGAGAAGGACAGGGTTAGAAAGAGCGATGGGAAAGGACAAGGAAGTGGGGATGGGTGGTGAGCGAGGGGGGTGATCATCCTCCTTACAGGTGGAAGGGGCTGAATGAATATTTGTCAATTCAAGTGTGATCATGCAGGTATTAAGTGGAAGGATGATGAGGCTATGAACCTATGGAGTGTCAGGAGTAGATCCTGGGAAAAGGAAATTGAGATAAGCAGGGGTGGTTTTGAAGTATAACCAGGGGTACTCTCTAGCGACATAGGGCTGGATCCAGACTTCAATAAGTGCTTGAAATGAGTTACTCCTGGGCTAAACCATGGTGATTGCAGGGGAGTCATATTTCATCTGTCGCAAACAGTATTAGAGTTGAGCAGGGTTGCCGACTCTCCCGGGAGTCTCCCTAAATTTGGGAAGTTCTCCCGATATCCCTTGATGATGTCATCATGCCCCACCCATCCCCTGAAACTCTAGAGATTACAGGAGTGATTGACAGGGGACGGGGCTTAATGACGTGATTTGCATAAATCGCGTCATTAAGCCCCACCCCCTTGCAGAAATCTATGGCTCCCCTCCGGGTTAAAAAGTCGGCAACCCTTGAGTTGAGAGGTGATGTTTCCTATCCCAAGTCTAAATAACAGTGTGATAGTAACGCTGGTCAGTATCTGTGTGCAGTAAGCAATTCAAAGATATATCTCTGCATGCAAAGAATACAATTAACTTGACTCCCCCTGCAATCAACATGGTTTAGCCCAGGAGTAACTCATTTCAAGCACTTACTTAAGTCTTGATTCAGCCCATAGGTTGTGAATTTATCAGTGGCTGAGGTAAATATATCGTCCATTGATTCATAAAAATCAATACGGTCGAACTTATTCTTAATGGTAGGATGGATCAGGGAGAGCCAGCGGCAGGGGGTGACAGCTGTGGCTGCGTTCGCTAGATGTTTTAAGAGTGAGGATTTTTATTATGAAATGGATATCTTTGGACCTAATTCAGACTTAAGAAGGATATTAAAATTAAGAGATGAAAGTTACTCCTGAACTTAACCATGGTGATTGCAGGGAGTGATATTTCATCTGGTGCAAACAGTATTAGTATTAGTTTCGAACTGGCTGGGATATCGATTGCTTATGCTTTGATGAGGCATAGCACCGAATACAGTGCTCCGAAAAGTAAGTGTTAAAACTAACCCCAACCCTTCCCCTAATTCTGACCCTAACCCTCCCTTCCCCACACCCTGACCCTAACCCTTCTTCCCTGCAGCCTGACCCTAACCCTCCCTTCCCCAAACCCTGACCCTAACCCTCCCTTCCCCAAAGCCTGACTCTAACCCTCCCTTCCCCAAGGCCTGACCCTAACCCTCTTTCCCCACAGCCTGACCCTAACCCTCCCTTCCCCACAGCCTGACCCTAACCCTCCTTTCCCTGCAGCCT
>WWET01002437.1:204136-215757 GCA_011038615.1 Limnodynastes dumerilii
ATATATATAGGAGAATCTGGAAGTCATGCACTCGTCAGAGGGTAGCTTTGCAAAAGATATGCTGTTTATTAGAAATACACCAGCGTTTCAGAGTGTGTGTTAAACTCCCCGGTGTTTCCCATCATATACACTATATAAATGCAAGTCACTTCCGGATTGGTGAGTGTGCATCTGGAGGTGGTTAGCAGAACTTGTCAATGATCCAAAACTTAATTGTAAGTCGCTTTTAACACTTTGTAGTGTATTTATATGTTACATTACTAGTTTTTTATTTGTTACGTGCGTGCGATGGTCAGTAAGTATGAAGTCGTAATATTTAAGGTAGGAATCTGATTTACTACTGAGAGGCGGAGGTTCAGGGCCACGCGCTCCCTGCTCTCGGTTGTAAATCAGATTCCTACCTTAAATATTACGACTAGGTCTGCGGACTACGGCCTAACGTGTTCTGAACACGTAAATCAGCTAAGTTACGTGCGTGCGAGGGGAGAGCCGGGGGAAGGGCGTTATAATTAGTAGTGCTTAACTCGGGCACGCTTACATACAGTAAACGACTTTAAGTCTGGATCAGGCCCAATGTATGTGTGTGTGTGTGTATCTGTGTGTGTCTGTGTGTGTGTGTGTGTGTGTGTGTGTGTCTGTGTGTGTGTGTGTGTGTGTGTGTATCTGTGTGTGTGTCTGTGTGTGTGTGTGTCTGTGTGTGTGTGTGTCTGTGTGTGTGTGTATCCAACTTTTGGATGATGTTATTACAGTAAGTCATAACTGCAGACATTGGCAAATTCAGTACAGGCTGCTGGCAACACATGTTGATTAAGTGACTTTATATTAGTCTTTCTATTTTCTTGTTTAATACTTATATACTTTATACTACTTTATATCCAAAAGATGCCATAGTGCATGGATACAAGCACATGAAAACTGTGTTTGGTTAATTAATAGTACCCCCATGACTAACCCAAACTAGATAAATGTAGATATCGGTGTCATAGACATCCATCCAGAATGCTAGTGATAATGGGGTGAATCCAGACCTAAGGGCTTGTTACGTTACATCGTGTAGCGTAATTACTATGCACTCCCCTAGGGTCTCCCCTCGCTCGTACATACTTTGGTCGTTTTACGCTTCCCAAACCCTAGCTTAACTTTTCATAGCGTAAGTTGTGTGTGTGTGTGTGTGTTAAGGACCTTAGAATGTAGCTCCAATGGGTCAGGGAGTGATGTGAATGTGAGATAGTCTCTGTAAAGCGCTGTGTGATCTGAGCACTATATAAACCCTGTTAATAAATACACCTCTTGCATCCCCTGCAGTTACACCACTGACCCTCAGTCTTTCTTTCCTTGGTAAATCTTAAAACTATTTACAAATCACTATTTCCCTTACATTTTGTTCCCTGGCAATGGTTTTAGCTTTATATTTGTTCATTCATATATCTTATCAAAGGCTAATTACAAACTGTGTTTTACATAATCATGTTTGTACAAGCTGCTACCTTATACTTATCACACATCATTCCGGTGACAAACCCACCCATCACACTCATTACCTCTAAGTTATCTAAAACTCACACTTGTCCATTGTTTCCTCTCTGTATCCTGCTACATTCACCCGAGGAACCATTCCGAATCCACACATCCCCGGACGCTGTAAAAACTTTATGCTTTCAGGGCCTGATTCACACTTAAGAAGCTTCTGCTTCTTAAGTGTGTATCTGGCCGAAATGACCTACTGCACATGTGTAGTAGGTCATTTATGCTATCTACGCAGCAGATCGGTACGTAGACAGCGTAGGTGCGATCTTTAAAGACCACGCTCAGGGATTTCCGTCCATAGAGGCGGCGTTATGTTTATAGGCAGAAGTGGGAGGGGGAGGGATTTAGATTGGCCGGGGCGGACATTGCACGGAGAAATAAGGTAGCCCTATGGCATATAAGTACCATAAGGTACTCTTATCTGTGAATCAGATCCTCGGTGTGGATGAGTCTTAAGCTGGGTACACACTCGGAACGCAGCAATGGATGGTGGTAACTGCACTGCACATGCCCAACACAAACGCATTGCCACCTTATATACAGTACAACACGTGCAACGCGTGCGTAAGTTCACTTTCATTTCTAATTCTTCATCTGACCCACTATTGTTATGTTACTGGTGATCACACGCCAGATCCAGAGCTACGTACGCTAGCGTATTTATGCTAGCCGGAGACGTAAAAATGCTGTTTTGTATTTCCCAACTTTGGGTCATAGATCATGTATTTTTAAATTGAGAGCTCATCGCTGGCAGAGGTCCCCAAGTCTCCAAAACAGCTACTATGAAACAGCGCCCCCTATCAGCTGCTATCCCAGACTTAAAACTGTCAAGGTGCCAACTCTATCATGATATATGACCCAAAATTGGGACAAAACAGAGAAGCCTTGTAAGTGACTGGTGGCTTATCATATATCTGCAGATGGATGTAACAAATCTCTCTTTTATTTTAAAGATAGAATGTTATGGTTTGTTGCTGGTTAACTGAAATGTTAAATGCTAAATGTGTGTGTGTATGTATGTATGTATGTATGTATGTATGTATGTATGTATGTGTTTATGTATGTATGTATGTATATTTGTGTATGAATTTGTGTGTGTGTGTAAACAAGAGAGCACCTCTGGGTCAAGATGACAGGCAGTTAATGATTTCCCCATGTCACCAGGTCACAGTACATGGTCCCTACACATACAACCAAATTCTGACCCATTCTGCCTGTAAATGAAACATTAATTGACATCCTTATTTATATATTATGCAATATAGCTAAGGCCAGTGCTAGGTGTCAGGACACCCTAAGAGGTTCAGGTTGTGGTCCCCACCACCTCACCCCCTTGTCGTTGCCCCCTGGCAGGGTCCTGGCAGTCACCATTTTATAATATTTTGAGGCCAACATAGTGGAGCAGGGAGGGCGCCCCTACAGGCCAGTTCTACCACCTTATATCGGCCCTGTGTTACAATGTACCTGTGCTCCTTCATGGATGTGCTGAATTGTTACAAACTGCAGTATGGCAGCAGTGTGTAATATTATCATTGTACTGTAGCAGGGTACTCCAGTCCATGTTTCCCCTCCAACATTCCTTTTGCTAAGGACCCTAGCTGATTACCTTGCAGCTGGGATGCCTTAGCTGAGGATTTGGCTGTGTGTGTGTTCAGCAGCCAATGGGGATGTGACTCTCCCCTGAAATAGTTGTCAGCTAATAGTCTCCTTGTTGGTCATAGCTTCTAGTGTTCCTGCCAGTGCTTCTGTTGTGATATTAGTTCTTGGGCCGTAATCACAGATACGCTTTTGCGTTGGATTGCGTGCGCATGCGTAGTAAACCTTTTCCATGCAAATTACGTAGTATTTACGCACGTAAGTACTTTAGCCATGGCGTGTGAATCGCACCTAGGGACATACGTACGGAGGGGTGTGGTTTAAATCCGGACGGTAGAAGTTACGTGAAAGTGGGGGGGGGAAGCATTTAAATAGGCATTTGAGGGCACGGTTAGATAAATACGCATGTACGTTCGGAACATACGCGCGTAAGTACACACTTAAGTCGAAAATCACAGAAAACCCGGCTGTGCGAGGGGAGTGTTATGGGTGTTGCCTTTCAATGTGCGTGCGTAAAAACGCGTACGTAGTAAATACGGATCTGTGAATACGGCCCCTTAACCTGTGATTCTGAGAGTTTCACCTCCGTCTTGTGTATTGTACCCTTAGTCTTGTACCTTTGCCTCCTGCATCTGTGAGCTGAGTAAGTTTGTATGGTCTGTCTGCATGTTATCTGTGTGCTCTTGTGTTGCACTGCTCTGTTTATTGTGCTAACTCTATCTACACTCCAGTCCTGTACTGGTAATATCTGTGCTTACCTTCTGCACTGCTCTGTTTATCATGTACTCCATCTGCACTCTGCTCCTGTATTGGTACTTACCTGTATCTGGTTCTCAGCTCTCCCAGTGGTACCTCTTATTCGGACACTGTTCCGCAGTACTGGTTATTGCCTACTGGGGCCGCGACCTGCTGGGTGTCCTCAGCCCAGACTATCCCCACCATCAGAGGCTGTGGCGAAGGCCAGGTCCCAGTTAGTCTCCGCGCCCCGGTATCATAACATGAACACAAAGAAGAGGAAACACAATACAAATGAGAGCAATAACTAGAACATAGAAAGTGACGGCAGATAAAAGCCACACGGCCCATCCAGTCTGACCAGTTGTTTATATAAAACTATACTGACCCTAGACCCTATTTACCCTCAATTTAGTTTGAGTTTAGCACCTCCTTATATTTACCCCAAGCATATTTACACTGTTCTACTGTGTTACCTCTATCCCCTGAGATGGGAGGATATTCCACTCATCTATCACCCTTTCAGTGGCGTAATATTTATGCACATTTCCCAGATTTGCCGACTCTCCCGGAGTGTATGGGAGGCTCACGAAATTTTGGCAGTACTCCTGGTATCCCAGAAGAACAGGCAAAGCTCCCGCAAGCCCAACCAGCCATCAATTACTACTGTAATCCCTAGCGTTATCAGTAATGTGCGGGGCTTGATGATGTCATCAAGTCCCGCCCATCCCCTGAAACGCTAGAGATTACAGGAGTGATTGACAGGGGGTGGGGCTTAATGGAGCAATTTGCATAAATCACATAATTAAGCCCCACCCCCTTGCAGAAATCTATGGCTTCCCTCCGGGTTCTCAGGGTAAAAAGTCGGCAACCCTGACATTTCTTCTGAACCTCCCACCCTCCAATTTTATAGACGTCCTCATGTTCTATTACACCTCTTCCTTTGAATAAAGCCCCATCCTGCACCTGGTTACACCCCTTGTTATATGCTGCTATCATATCCCCCTGGCCCTTCTCTGCTCCAAGCTATACATCTGAAGTACTTGCACCTTTTACCAGGCCCTAAGTATAATATTTCATTTGTTCAAGCATACGACCTCTGTTGTGGTAGTATCAATTATCACACTTCCTAATGGCTTCATAATATAAAATTCAGCCTCCATTAATTTCATTATAAATTTGTAATAACCTACAACCCTACAGCTACACTGTGGCAGAGGATCTTCTGTCGGGACAGCCTGATGTGTATAAATGATAATTACCTTCATGTCTCTTTGTCTCGTATCTACATTAATTGAAATATTGAAGTGTTACAGAGGTTCTATCACATTTAGGGGTTTACAGCGGCCTGTTATGGATGTCAGAACATTTTAAGGTAGTTGAGGCAAAGCATCATTTATTTTTTCTACTCCTACCCCCTTCAGTAACATTTGAAAGCTTAATCTATTATAATAATCATAATTTTATATACCGTATATATATATATATATATATATATATATATATTAATATATACATATACTATATACTGTATATACACACATATATAGCGCATCAGCCTATCAGCACCTCCTCTCAAATAACATTTACTGGTATAAACAATTTCCATTTATTCAGTCCCACAAAGATCCAGGAAAAAGGGTAGAGCAATCGCCAATGGTGATCATCAAAAAAATTGCACAGTGCATTAACCATTAATAGTCCACTTATAGTCCATTAGGCCAATTTCAAAGTGCATATAGAATACACAAAGAAAGTAAATTCCAAACCAGTGTCAAGATAAAGTGCTATAAAGATGGTCTCACATCCTGTCACTTTGGTTTGACCTAACACTGTCATCAGGGGAATACAGAGCATTGCACATACCAGTCCTGCATAAAAATCACATATTTATAGACAGTAAGGCAAAGGACTCACCGATTCCCCATCCTTCCCCACGTGCGTTCCAGTGACCTCCACACAGTTGGTGAATGGAAGAGCCAGGCATCGCTCCTTGCAAAACAGTCACTGCGGAAACGGTGACAACCTAGTGCAAGAACTCCAGTCAGCACACCAGAACCTACACACGAGAGAAGGGCTAAGACGGTATATGTCAAATATACATCAAGTGTATAGACCCACACCCATCTCAAACAATATACATATTACAGAAAGCATGATAGATTCACCTCCTCATTAAGACCATTAGGGGCAAGAGCGTTTAATAGGTGAATGATTCTGCACTCCTTTTGTAATAATAGTAAACCTCTATCGCCTCTGTCTTCTTGATGGAGGAACGGTGCAAGTTTCTTTTCATATACATATAGTCTTTCCAACGTATACTTTTTGACAAGGGCATAATATGATATATTTGCTATCGCAGGTTAATCTATATAAATTTCACATTGATTGTTGAGTATTGAAAGACCTCGCCAAGTATTAAACAGCGGCAGTTCACACAGACGCTACATCTATGAACATCTATTTTAGGGGACAGTTAATGGACAGAAGGTGAAGGATCAATATCATTGGTAACCAACATCTCAAATTATTACCGAGTTTGAAACTAATTAACGGAGGGCCATGTATTTTTAGGCCTAACTTAGGATCCGTAGAGGTGGTGTGCCAATGGGCTGGATCCAGGCTTAAGTAAGTAATTGAAATGAGTTACTCCTGGACTAAACCATGGTGATTGCAAGGGAGTCATATTTCATCTGTTGCAAGCAGTATTAGAGTTGAGAGGTGATGTTTCCTATCCCAAGTCTAAATAACAGTGTGATAGTAACGCTGGTCAGTATCTGTGTAATAATATAATAATAATAATATAATAGTATTAGAGATGAGAGGTGATAAATAACAGTGTGATAGTAACGCTGGTCAGTATCTGTGTAATAATATAATAATAATATAATAGTATTAGAGATGACAGGTGATAAATAACAGTGTGATAGTAAAGCTGGTCAGTGTCTGTGTGCAGTAAGCAATTCAAAGATATATTCCTACATGCAAAGAATACAATTAACTTGACTCCCCCTGCAGATTTAGCCCAGGAGTAACTAATTTACTTACTTACTTAAGTCTGGATCCAGACCAATGTTCTTGGATGGCACTATTTGTAATAAATAAGTTGTAATAATAAATAAATAAATGTAGTACAAAATGTTATCCGGTCCTGTGTGACATTACGCCAGGGACCATCGAAAATATTGCCATTTTTTGTTGTAGGCAATGTGATATAGCTCCGTCCACTTCTGTTTTCTTATATCCCCACTGTAAAAGCGAGTTCCCATCTCAATTAAGGCAGATTGTAGCTTAGTAGCATCAGAGGTAAGTCTACTAACAACTCGTACATGTTGGGAAAATGGTAGGCTGGATTTAAGAGGCTTCTGTTGAAAATTATCAGCAAGTAGCAGAGTATTTTTGTCTGTATCTTTGCAATAAAAGCTCATTAGCAAAACCCTCTGGGGTTTGCAAAACTAATACATACAGGACGTTGACTTGTGTAGTGCTATAATTCAAGGTAATTGTGGTAATTGTGGTGTCCAAATTATTAAGTTATTCTACAAAGACAAGTACATTTTCAGCAGAGCCCTTCCATAACAGAAAAAGGACATCAATAAAGTGCACAAATAAATGTATTCTGTTAGAAAAATCAGGTTTACCCAGAATGAAATGTTGCATATAGCTATGCATAAATAGATTGGCATAGGATGAGGCCATATTAGACCCCATCGCAGTGCCTTGATGTTGGATATAGAAAGAATGCTGAAACAGGAAGTAGTTCCTATTCAATATAAAATACATCAAGGAAACCAAAAATTCCACAGGAGCTCCTTCATACAGATCATTTGTAGAAAGAGCCGCTTTAGTTACCTTAATATCCTCAATATGACATATATTGGTGTAGAGGCTTCATACATCGGGTGTGACCATAAAACAACGAATGGCTAAATGTTGTACCTGATGGCAAAGAAAATCACCAGAATCTATAATGTAGTTAGGTGTATGTTGAACAATTGACTCATCTATACAACTTATTAATAGTGTTATGTTACTCGGGTTGACCACACACCAGGGCGTGGAGTCTAATTGGTCCTGGAACCCTGATGGTGGGGATAGGCTGGGCTGCATGGTTGCCAGCAGGTCACGGCTCCCAGTGGCGGCGACCGGATAAGCGAGGAGGGTTTGGGAGAAGAACATCACGGACTGGACATAACACAAACAGACAGGACTGAAATGGACCACACAGAGACCAACACTAACTAACACCAAAACCAAACAGGACAGGATAACAGATCCAGGATGGAGGAGCAGACTGGAATTGGACACGACAAGACTCGACCAGCAACAGGAACCCAGATAAGGATTGTGTCCAGAACACAGACAACAGATTCCAGGAGAGGACTGGGGCAGGTACTGGGAGAACAGGGCAGGTACAGTGGGGTGAGAACATAAACAAGTAAAGGCAGAGGTAATAGGATCCAGGGTCCAGGGTCTACAGACAGGAAACCAGGGAGCAAGGAGATAAGTGCAGAGACCTGGGGAGCACAGAAATACAGAACAGAAACAGTGGAAAACAACCCAGATAGAACACTGCAGAATGCAGAGAAATAGAAAGACTAACAAGAAGAACTGCTTGCAAGGCAAGAGAACAGCAGAACAAGATGAAACAGGACAAGGTTTCTGCTGAACAAACACTGAGGCTAACAGACAGGAAGGCTATATCAAACAATATCACCAGCAAGGGAAAGTTCTCCTTACTGGGTATTTAAAGCCATATTCACAGATCCGTTTTTGCGCGGAGTTCCGTGCGTATTTTTACGTTCGGAGTAACTGCGCATGCGTAGTAACTTTATTTATGCTATTTACATTGATTTTACGCACGGGAGTCCATTAGTCACGTACGTGTGAATCGCACTTGGGGACATACGTATTGAGGGGTGTGGTTGAAATCCGTATGAACAAAGTTACGCTAAAGTGGGTGGGGAAAGGTATTTAAATGACCATTTGAGGGCGCGGTTAGCTACATACGCACGTCCGCAAGTATTATACGCATGTGAATGCAAACGTAAAGATAAGGGTGCTCTATGGTGGCAGAAGTCTACGTAAGGCAGTGAGGGGAGTGTCATGGGTGGTGGCTTGCAACGTACGTGCGTATAATTGCGTACCTAGAACTAACAGATCTGTGAATACAGCCCTTAAACACTAAACAACCCATCAGAGCTGGATAGCCTCCCAGCTCTGTTTGGTCTGAATCCTGGCTGTTAGGCAGCAGCTGAGAGCTATTAATCAGGCTGGCACCCGGAGTGGCTTCTGCAGGCCTTTCTGAGCTAGTGTATTCTAGTTGCTTAGCAACAACCAGGGGAACAAAAAGGCAGCTAGAAGTGAGGGCAATATGCAGACTGCTCAAGCAGCCAGGGGTGAAAGAGTTTGTGCTGCTGTGAATCTTACAGCAGCATGTAACAATAGAAGATTTTTATATAAGAGAAACCTTTGTTCACTTACCTACTTTTACTTTCTGCCTTCTTGGCTCCTCCGTAGTGCACGCTGGGCCGATCCAGATTTAAGCGCAACTCAGCACCCATTCTGTGTGCCGTAGATACATTAGAAAAATTTGAACAATATACGTACCCCAATTATAAAAATAATAATAAAAATATTAATGATAATAATAATAATAATAAAAATAATAATGATAATAATAATAAGAATAAAAATGATAATAAAAATAATAATGATAATAATAATAAAAATGATAATAATACCTCCCAATTACCAAGGATCCGTGGGTATTTCTTCTTTGCCACCCCATGGAGGATTTAGATACTCCATCCAGTAATCTGGCGAATAGTGCAACTGCAGGCAGGCGAACCAGAAAGGAGACCTATAAGTACTAAAAAATGATGCCTGTCTCCTTTCCCTGTGCGCGGCTCCCCGGCTACAGAAATCTGTCCAATCAGGTGTTGTTGTGAAAACAACCCTGTGTAACGCTTTGCGGCAGACGCCGCTGTACTTACCATTTGAAGTGCTGTCTGTCAGCTGCGTTCTTCTGTTGGCTCCATTCACCTGCTCGTTGGGGCTGTAATTCCCTGTAGTGGCAGTCTCCTGGTATTGTCCGTCCACCGCATAATCACTGTCCTTACCTCACATAGGGCCTGATCCAGAGCAACGCTCGCAAGCGAGCGTACGCTCATCGTATGCGAATTTTCGGCAAAAAATTCGCAATGCGCATGCCCAGTATGACAGGTTCCGGTCGCCCGAGCGTCATGAGCGAATAGCGGGCGTATCGTTAGCGTATTTTTCGCTCGCTGGGCGTATTTTTTTTACGATGGTCGGCTGGGCGCCCGTTTTACTACAGGGAGGCGGGGATAGCCATTTAAATTGTACAGTATGGGCGTGCTAAGCGTATTTTCGCAGCGTATTTTCTGCAAATTTTCGTACGGCCGACGGTCGTACCCAGTGTAGGGTATAGCCGCCGTAAGCAGGGACTTAACTATGGGAGTGCTAGGGGCGTGTAGGTTGATACGACGAGCGTATTTTCGCATTCGCCCGTCGTGCGAATTTTCGTAGCGCTGGATCAGGCCCATAGTGCTTCCTGAATCCCTGCTAGAGAAGTCAGTTTTCTGAGCAGCATCAAGCCACCTTCTCCAAGCGCAGCTGCTCTTCTATTCGCGCTTGCTTTCCAAATCCAGCTACATTAAAACTGCATTGTCTGCTATCGTGACTCTGATCCTGAAGTTTACCTGTACTACTGCTCCCAGCATTACCGGCACTACGGCTCCCAGCATTACCTGCACTACTACAATCCAGGTCAGCTAAACCTGTGCAATCCAGCTCAGCTAAACCTGCTGAATCCACTCCAGCTTGCTACTGCTGAATCCACTCCAGCTTGCTACTGCTGAATCCACTCCAGCTTACTACTACCCAATCCACAACCAGGATGGGCTATTTAAATCCTGTGCACTGATCCCTCAATTCCAGAACAACTTAGTCTATAAGGTGCCTGGTTATATGTGGAGTTGTCCAGCTTGCTGCAGTCTGCATCCAGTCCAGCTTGCTCCAGCCTGCATCCAGTCCAGTCTGCAAGCCTGCATCCAGTCCAGCTTGCTCCAGCCTGCATCCAGTCCAGTCTGCAAGCCTGCATCAAGTCCAGCTTGCTCCAGCCTGCATCCAGTTCAGCCTGCTAGTCTGCATCCAGTCCAACTTGCTCTAGCCTGCATCCAGTCCAGCTTGCTCTAGCCTGCATCCAGTCCAGCTTGCTCTAGCCTGCATCCAGTCCAGCCTAAGCCTGCATTCCATCCAGTATATCCGGCTTTGCCTTCAGAATCCCGTCTAGCTCTGCCGGCCAAGCACGTAACCCAGCTCTTCTCCTCGGTCCTGGGGACCTGTCCTGATCCGCACAAGCGCTTATGCGCAGGCACCTACTGTGACCACCCAGTTTCCTGTATGAACCCCCAGTGCTCTCCGACCACTCTACCCACGACTGACCCTGTTCCATCAAAGGCAGTGACACCCTGGACCTTTCACATTGCCACCTCACCTGTGTGCGACCCATGGAAAACCCTTCTCTTTTCCTGGGTCTGAATCCCAGGTTATTAGACCCAGGTAGCTGAAAAAGGGACATTTCACATCACCACTAAATACGCAGGTTTTTGCTAAGACCTGGGTTTTTGGCCAAAATCCCGGTATTTGTTGGTGATTTGAAAGGGGTTTCAGTAATAAGAGAGGAAATTGTTGGGTGTGAACCAGACATAAAGGCCAGGTCAGGGTATAGGAATCCGGGG
>WWET01002437.1:235980-248723 GCA_011038615.1 Limnodynastes dumerilii
CTGATCCATTTACAACAGGGCCCTAACCTGACCACCTTGTTCTGCCCCACTACATTCAAGGTATTTCCATGAATCACCAGAGCCTGGCCAAACAGAGGTCACTCTATAGTTTGATATTAATTGATACCCCTGGTATTTGATTATATCCTGACAATTATATTACATGGTTTTGTTTTGTAATTGCTATGCGAGAATTGAGATAGCAGAACAAATATTACAGCATCCTCTTTGTTCATTAAAAAAAAGCTTAATTTCCTATTAACAATATTGCATTGGTAATCTTCTTCATATATAGGCTTGGTTTTGTTTTACATGCTCTTGGTTGAGAGAATGATGTAGTGATGGTCTTCAGATGAGTATTTTCACCATTCTCTACTGCATTACAAAATATTAAAGAAACGATTTTTTGCTTGTTTGTGTTCCCTGTGCAGAATAGACAGCCTCTGTAGAAACCAGGACTAAGGTATATGACCTTACTATATCACAGACTGCTCACTTCTGAAAACACTGTAAAACATGCAATGAGAGCCTTGCCGTTTTCTCAGTTTCATTTACAAGAAATATACACAGTGTCAACTAAACTGTATTTTTTAAGTGCATAGACTCACAACCAGAATATCTGTTTGAATTAAGGGCATTGGCTGCAAATTACTAATATAACATTAAAAAAGTCAACTGTTTTAAATCATTTCTATAAGATTTCATTAGCTTTAGATGTAACTGCAAGCCTTTTCAACTTAAAGAAACTGAGCCGCTGAGAGAAGTCACATGTGTAATATAAGCGTAGAGCGCGTGTAATACCAACACGGTGTGCATCTAATACCAGCACTAGGCTTATTTAATGCCAGCCTTGGGTGCATCTAGCAATGGCATTGTGGCAGTCTAATACGTAGGAGCTACAACCCAAAATTGATTTGGCGTATTATCAATGCTAATAAATATCAATAGTGTAAATAGTACAATACAGCGAAATCAATACCCACAAGAAAGCAGCTAAACGTAGTGGGATGTAACTCTGGACAAATATAAAGTGAAGCAGAGAAGTTGGTACAAATTCTAACTGATCCTGACCATATATAAAGGCCACTGATGGAAAAAATAAGGAATAATGTTCAGATTTAAGAAAGTCACCTGACTTATGCAAGCTGCTTACAGAAGTCACCTGATTTTCTGGCAATGCGCATGTGGATGCCAGCTGTTCCACAATAGATCCGTCAGGACGTCCCATCCCCTTTCCTAAACTCTGTAAGGTTACCATGTTAATTTTACAGTAGGAATTGGGTCTAACAGTTCTGTGCAGATCAGCGGTCTTATGATCCGCTCATCCGCATGGGAGACTTAAGGCAGGGTTATGGCCATGTAACTGCTGCCATATTTGCACAAGAGAGGGGAGTTCCTGCCCTCTTCTTTCTGGACTACCAGACCTCTGTGTGGTCTGAGGTCTGAATCCAGCCCTATATAGCCAGGTGTAAATAAGAGCGCAGATGATATAGGGAGTATCAGACAAATTAGAACAGACAATTGTAACTGTTACATTTCATTTGTCACCTTAGATAAACAGGTGGTGGTTTGTTTATGGACACTCAATATGAGTGTGTATGGTATATTGCCCTTACCAATCAGCATTTGCATACCCTCCAACATGACCCCCTCCATTCGGTACATAATACTCTGCTCCTGCTCTTCCTTCCTAATCTCTGATTGCAGTCACCTGTGTTATACTAGTTATTTGAATAGAAAGGTGTGTAACACAGGTGACTGCAATCAGAGATTAGGAAGGAAGAGCAGGAGCAGAGTCTTTTGTACCGAATGGAGGGGGTCATGTTGGAGGGTATAGAAATATATATATTGCCCATAAGCTGCCCAGGTGTTTTTCTTATTATTATTTTATATTGTTTTTCAGATATATATGTTATCCTTTTAAATTGTTGCAGTTTAATAAAAGGTTTTTTAATATATCATCCATCAGTTCCCTTATATTTTCAGCCATCCTGATCATCTCCATAAAAATAGCTGATATCAGCTTACTATATTATAGTTCTAGTGCAGGTTTACCAGTATCATTATTATATTGGTGTAAACTAGAGTCAGGCTGCAGGGAAAGGGAGGGTTAGGGTCAGGCTGCAGGGAAGGGAGGGTTTAGGGTCAGGCTGCAGGGAAAGGGAGGGTAAAGGTCAGGCTGCAGGGAAGGGAGGGTTAGGGTCAGGCTGCAGGGAAAGGGAGAGTTAGGGTCAGGCTGCAGAGAAGGGAGGGTTAGGGTCAGGCTGCAGGGAAGGAAGGGTTAGGGTCAGGCTACAGGGAAAGGGAGGGTAAGGGTCAGGGTAATGGAAGGGGAGGGTTAGAATTAAGTAGTTCTTACACTTACCTATCAGAGCACCACGTTTGGTGTGCCAGGGATCGATTGCTATGCCACATTGAGGCATAAGCAACTGGCTGTTAGAGAATGACCCTATCGAGGACCCAAACCCAGATGGCCATATCACTCCCACTATTTCAGCTTGGAACGAATATAGGGTTTTTATTGATGATTATGTTATGTTTTTGTTTTTTTTTAAACACATTTTTTTATTTACCAACATTGCATATTGTACATCACCAAATGCATATTATACATTATACATTATCAAGGGGTGGAGACCAGTAGGCCCGACTCTGTCAGAGAGAGGCGTACTGGATCTTTAGACTAGATACTATGACCCCCAATGGTCTAAATGAATCTATAGAACTGAATCATTTTTCATAATGTCCAACATATGGCTCCCCCCTGACCGCCTTTAATTGAATATACGAGTGAGCTGTACATTACATGTCTTAAGAATTTGAGAGAAATCTTCCCCTCTAAATCTCATATTAGTCACATTTAAGTCGGTTTATTATTTTTTCCTTACATTAGGATTGGGGCCACATTCCGGGATGGTCGACTTCTTTGTAGCGGTGGCTATTCCCGGTGTTTGACTCTAGTTCTGCGGTAGAGATCACCATAAAATTATTCTTGGGATGGTATTTGTAGATTGGACTGCACTATAGTACAGCTGTGCAATGTAACTGTGTTACTTACTTTTTATCTTTTATTTTTTATTATTCAATATTTCATACGGACCTCTTAAATTCTATCTGGTATTAGAATTTTTGATTATTCTCACTACAATGAGCAGCAGTGGTGACGTGGGCCCTGCATTTATATATCATCATAGAGGTGGAAAATATATCAGATATTTACCTATTCATTATATTTATTTTTAGTATTTCATTTTATTGTATGTTACTGTATATTACCCTTGTCCACGTTTGGTTCCTTATATTAGAAATGAATTTATCTGCAAAGATAACCAGTCTGACATCAGCACCTTTATGCATAGTAATAACCATTTTCTATGACAGCTTTCAAGTTTATCTGGAATACATGGGCATCTTTTAATGGTCTATGATGATTGCTATATGCTCCTGTAATAGACTGGTATTTATGGCAACCCTGAAGTAATCATTATAGTGATTGCCACAATGTTTCCAGACGAATCATGGTATCAATATGTAATTGTCAAAAGAGAGTATTATGTTTTGAATCCACTTTACAATGTATCCATCTATCTGGAATAAATATATATCATTCAAGGAGTTTAAAATTTAGATTAATCATCGCATCAACATGCAATTGTTGTTGTGAATACTATGCTTTAAGTGTATCTCCGAATATATCATGGCTTTTGAAATAGACCTGTTAGGTTGATCATTGCATGCGTTTGTAATAGATTGATAATCACAGTAATTTAAGAAAGATCCTTTCATTGCTCTAATGACTATGTAATACTGAGAATATCATGTGTTTAGTCTTGCCATTTAAGTATATTTGCCTATTTATCTATAGCATAAATATTCCTCCGTGCACCAATGTTATTTTGTTATTTTTTTCGTTTGCTAGGTTTTTGATGGTTGCTAAGGGGTTAACACACCACCTGATATAATTAAGAAGGTTTAAATAGCCAGCCCCCTTACTACAGACCATTTTCCTCCTGATGAAACTGCTGTAAGGCAGAGAAACGCGTTGAGGTGTTCTATTGAGCCACAGCACTTTGTATTTTAATAGCCACACTGGTGTATCATTGTATTTTATTCCCTGATCCATATTGGATTCCAGTGTAACGATCCGCTATCCTAGCGGCGTAGTAGCAGCGGGCAGCTGTGTGCAAGCCATCTTATACACACAGCGTGCCTTGGATTGTATATCATTTGCGGAAGATCGAGAGACAGCAAATAATCGCACTTCTGTATGGAGCTGTATGCCATCTACTGCTCACGGTACTCTAAACCCGACAGCACAGTAACATCAAACTGCCTGAGCGGCGTGTGGACACAGTCCTACCACGTGGACGTTCATCTAACCGGACGGTGCCGTTCTCTCTTGCTGAAATTGCTGCACTACATCAGTGGGCAATACAAGAAAGCTAAGTACCTTGCTTCTTCCAATTAATTATTTTTTGAATAACTGTCTGCTGCGTACATAAAGTTCAAGCCGTCTACTTGCTAATTATACTACAAATATCAGACAATTTGGAAGCTAACTACGACCTGTGAAATACATACCCTTTATCTGCTCTATCACAGGGGTCCCCTTGTTTCAATATAAATAGGACTGTGTTAAACAGAACTTTCTGAAGGACAACATAGCAGGGACCTACAATAAGGAGTGATAATCTCCACTTATCCAGTGTGGCAACATTGTTTCACTAGCTGCCTGATCAGCAGCTAGTTTATTTACATTTGAATGTTTTTCTGTGCTGCAGCTATTAACCAATATAGGTGTTTTAGTCATAAAACATGACAAAAGTTGTATATTGTTTTTATAATTGTTATTAGTGTTCTTTTTTTAATTATTAAAAACCAAATTTTTTTCACAACAGTCTGAAACCTTAAAGGCGTTCTGCATACTTTTTTATTTTTTGTTTTCCAATGGGACTTATCCCCCCTAGCAAGAGCAGCTATTTAGGTTTATTTAAGTGTACTGACTAAGCGTAAGCGCTCCTATTTTGCTCTATTTTGCTTGCATATTATACATCACAAAATGGATGTCAAAAACAATACAAAGCTTCCATGCATTGCAAACATGTTCAGACAGAGGCATGTCTATTACAGAGCGGAAGACATACGTAGTAAGTTTCATTTGTACAGGGGAGCAAAGAAAACCAAAAAGACAATTGAATTAAACATACTCAAAGTCTGGCTCGTAACGTATTGGACAAAATATCCCGTCTAGTTTGCAATAACTTCTCTGACAGGAAAAGATTTAGTAGGTGAGAAGGACGCATCAACGCGTGCTTACTGCCGTAATTATATCAGTGGACGGGAGTCCCCTAAAACTAACTTAATAATTTAACTTAATTTATCTAAGACATTAATTTTAAATGATGATCATATACAGGTCTTGCGTAAAGGACTATCCTTTTCTCCCCAGAGAAATATAGATAGATTTGAGGTTGAAAAAGATCTTTTTCTGTTTACACGGAAAGTTTTGTTGTATAAACACTTTAATCAACATAGGGTGTTGGAAGAATGTAATTATTTTCCAACAGTTGAGGAACGAAATAACCTTAAAGAATTGGAAGAATTAGAACAAGAAAGGAGGGAAATAAAAACTGTAAATGTATTGAAAAAGAATTCATAATTCATTCCCGATGTTAATTCTTCCCCTGAAGTGAGAGTATTCTCCCAACTGGTCTATTCCAACAGCATAAAAAAGATAAAAAATGGGAAAATTTAACCAAAAAAAGAGCAAATAGCCCTCAAAAAATTAGTACCTGGGAAGAAATAATAAAACCTAGTGACAAGGGGGAAATGTTGTGATTTGGCCTAAGGACATGTATATGACCGAGGCCAAGAGACAACTAGACAATAAAATCTGTTATTTACCCTCTATTTTTGACCCTACATTTACTTATTTAAACGAATATCAGCATCTTTTGAATTCGGCGTTTAATAATGGAATTATTTCCAAACAGGATAATGACTACCTACGGGTGTCTAATCCCAAACTGGCAATTTTCTATATGATGCCGAAGATACATAAGAAAAACACAGTACACCCTGGCCGCCCTATTGTGTCAGGAATTAATTGCCTGACACAACAAGCAAGCACTTTTGTCGATTGCCATCTGCGGCAATATGTAAATATACTTCCCTCTTTTGTAAAAGATATTCGGGATGTGTTAAGAAGACTGGATGATGTTGCTGTGGGTCCCAATGTGTGGCTGGCTACATGTGATGTAGAATCTCTGTATACAAGCATCAGCCACACATTGGGCCTGATCCAGAGCTACGAAATTGCTGTCCGACGGGCGAATGCGAATTTTCGCCCGTGCGTAAAAACATATACGCCCCTGACACTCCCATTGTAAAGTACCTGCTTACGGCGGCTATACCCTACACTAGGTACTACCGTCAGCCGTACGAATTTTAGCACAAAATACGCAAATCGTACGGCCTTAGCACGCCCATACTGTACAATTTAAATGGCTATCCCCGCCTCCCCGTTGTAAAACGAGCGCCCAGGCGACCGTCGTACTGAACGCACGCCCCTCGAGCGAAAAATTCGCACACCATACGACCGCTATACGCTCATGTCGTCCAGCCGACAGGAAGCTGTCATACTGGGCATGCGCAGTGCGAATTTTCGTACGAAAATACGCAAAAAACGGTCGTACGCTCGCTCGAAATCGGCCAATTTCGTAGCTCTGGATCAGGCCCATTGGGCCTGCAAGCAGTAATATCGTCCCTGTCAGCCGAGGTTCCATCAGACTTTAACAACTTTCTGGTGAACCTGTTGGGTTTTGTTTTAAATAGAAATTACTTTACTTTCTATGGAGTTTTCTATACCCAGGCCCAAGGGACTGCCATGGGGACAGTTTGTGCCCCCACATATGTGAACATCTTCCTTGGGTGGTGGGCGCGGGAATATGTATACTGCCACAAAAGTTTTTTTTAGCCATGTGATATCATGGATAAGATACATTGATGACATCCTGATAATATGGGAGGGTGAGAAAATTCTATTAGAATATTTCATTGATGTACTTAACAATAACAATCTCAACATTAAGCTGACAAGAGAAATAAGCCAGGAAAAAGTTAATTTCGTTCACTTAACTATTTCAATAACTAGTGAGGGACGTATTGTGACAGATTTGTACAGAAAGGAAACAGCGACAAATACTATCCTACATCACAACAGTTCACATTTGCCATCAACTCTAAAAAACATCCACAAAGGGGAATTTTTGCGTCTTAGACGCAACTGCTCCACAATTGCAAACTATAACAAAAGAGGGAAAGAATTGAAAGAGAGACTAAAAAACAGGATATAGGGCCTGATCCAGACCTAGTTAAGTGCTTGAACTTAGTTACTCTTGGGCTAAACCATATTGATTGCAGGGGAGTCATATTTCATCTGTTGCAAACAGTATTAGAGTTTAGAGGTGATGTTTCCTATACCAAGTCTAAATAACAGCGTGATAGTAAAGCTGGTCAGTATCTGTGTGTAATAAGCAATTCAGAGATATATTCCTGCATGCAAAGAATACAATTAACTTGACTCCCCCTGAAATCAACATGGTTTAGCCCCAGGAGTAACTAAGTTCAAGCACTTAACTAGGTCTGGATCCGGCCCATAGTCACAGAACTGTAAAACAAGCATTTCATTATGCTTTGAAAATCAATAGGTTGAACTTATTGTATAATGAGAAGGACAAGGAAGCCAAAAATAACACTAAAATCAGATTTGTAAGCTTCTGTAAGGAGTGGAAAAATATTGCAGGTATTCTTAATAAACACTTACCTGTTTTAAAAACAGACACAACGCTGAATGAAGCTCTGGGTGACAAAATAAATATCAGCTGGAGAAAGGCCCAAAATATCAAAGACATTATTGTACACAGCCATTTAGAACCTATCAATAAAATAACTATAAAAGATAAAGGTTCACACCCATGTGGGTGTTGTAAATACCATCAATATATGGAGACTCAAAAGGAGTTTAGAGACAAATTCAATCAAAAACATATTATTGGCAGATTTATAAATTGCTCAACATCAGCAGTAGTGTACTGCATCACATGCCCCTGCTCCTTAACATACATAGGTATGACTAAACGGCCTGTGGAGATTTACTAAAAATGTTAGGGGGGGGGAGATATAGCAAAGTAAAGTAATATTTTTGCTCAATTCAGTATTTCCATGTGGATTGAACAAAAAGAATGAATTTGGAGCATTTTTATGAATCTGTAAAGAATAGGAGGAAAGATCATCCATAGAGCTTCCTTGGATTTCCTCCCAATATTTCTCCCTTCTTCTGACCCTATTTTTGCTTATACTGATATATATTTGGTCCCCGTTTCTTAGATTTAAAATCACAGATTGCTTTTGGGGAGTGAGTAAGATTAGACATAGTTCTTTCTGTGTTTCCAATTTGTATATGACAATTTTTGAAATAATGATGAGGGATAGATATCTCTGCAATATACAATGTGGTTTAGGGATTTGGACAATGTAATTATGAGGAGCTTTAAATTAATTTAAGGGAGAGAAATACATTCTAAGAAGGGACAATGACTGCTTGTTATGAATTATATTTGGTGATAAGCCATAAGTATTTATTATATTTATTTATGCAGTATTTGACTCAAATTAGTTAAAATATTTTAAACATTAAACAAAATCTCCCTTTTTTTATTGTAAGTAGCGCATGGCTTCATAAAAAAGAAAAAACTGTTATAACTAAACGCTATTATAAGTCATGCTATTCCCCATTCGGTAGAATTATACTTAATATTTAAATAAGATAAGAGATATAAAGGATAATGTGATCCGTGTTAAGGGTTAATATGTAGAGAGTTAATTTGTACACCTCCCTGTCCTTTAGAAGCTTACACTTTTAGATTGATACAATTAGCGAAAGCTTAATTTCCTTCTTTAGAATAAAACTGTTTCAAATGTACATAAATATCACTAAAGGTTAAACTGTATCTACTGACAGCAGCTTCTTTATATCACATGTAATAACATGGAAACATAGAAAGTCTTGGCAGATAAGAGCCACATGGCCCATCTAGTCTGCCCATTTGTTTATTCAAACCTATACTGACCCTAGACCCTATTTACCCTCAATTTGGTTTACAATTTAGGATACCCTTATATTTATCCCAAGCATATTTAAATTGTTCTACTGTATTGGCCTCAACCACCTCAGATTGGAGACTATTCCACTTATCTATCACCCTTTCAGTGAAGTAATTTTTCCGCACATTTCCTCTGAATCTACCACCCTCCAGTTTATATTCATGCCCTCGTGTTCTATTACACCTTTTCTTTTGAAAAATGCCCCCTCCTCTAGCTGGTCACAACCCTTGATGTATGTGAAAGCTGCTATCATGTCCCCCCTCTCCCTTCTCTGCTCCAAGCTATACATGTTTAGTTCCTCTAGCCTTTCTTGGTATGATTTGTTACACAGGCCATGGACCATTTTAGTTGCTCTTCTTTGCACAGTCTCTAATGTATTTATGTCTTTCTGGCGATATAGCCTCCAGAACTGAACACAGTATTCTAGGTGAGGGCGTACCAATGACTTATAAAGGGGAACATATAATGTCACGGAGAGACTCTGAAGAATAATGCTTACTAACTTCAGCCTTTAAAATCTGAGTAATAATGAGAAAATAATAAAGACAACATTAATTGAACCAGCACTTATATATCTATATTTGTCTGTGCAATAATAGGAATTATTCATACAAGAAGAATTGAACTCTTTCTAAATATCTGACACCAGAGATATATACAGCGACCTTTCCATAGAAGACGGCATTCGTGTCTTCTGATTGGCTCTTGAAGCCTTTACGTAATCCACACCTGAACATTCTAACATGCCCTGATGAAGCTCGTGAAACGCGCATTGGCCTGAGAGACAGCCTGCACACCCAGTGATCAAAACACTCCACATGCAGAGGACATCCTGCAGCACTGTTTACTGCGTCTCATATAATGGATTTCTACACAGGTATAGCAGGTACTCCTTTGGAGCGAAGCGCCTCCGAGAGGGTTTTTTTTGTTTTGCTTTCTTATTTTGTAGAGGAGAGGGACAGTCCTAATCCATTGTGACTGATATATTGTGCTGTGCTGCGGGACTGAATAGATCCAGTGATATGCCATAGAGCCTTATAAGTGCTTACAGCTGTCTGTTTTTAATACCCTTGTAAGTGTATTTTCCCTTACATGTTGTGTGTTTGTTTTAATATTTTCACGACTTACCACTATTTGTATTGATAATAAATAATAAAAGCATATAATATTTTCATATCTGGAAAAGTTGCACAGTCTGTGGTCTTTTTTATCTCCTGTGGCTGACTCTTTAAGGGGAGGTATCCACACGAGAAATCCTTTCTATTAATGTTTAACCTATCCCAGCCACAACAGGTCTGCAAGTGTACCAAATGGGAAAGTAGGGGGAGCAATAGAATGAAATGCATTACCTCAACAGAGGTACAGAATTAGCAGCATGGTGGTTCAGTGAGTAGCATTTGTGTCTCAAAGTGCTGTAGTCATGAGTTCAATTCCCAGACTAGGCCTTGCCTGTGTGGAGGTTCAAGTATAAAATAAATAGTATCCTGTGCTAGAGAAGATATCAAATCCAACAACCTCAGTGGTGTAAAACAGTAGATTTATTATCTCTCAATACAGTAATAAAAAACATATAACAATAAAAACATATACAATCCTTCCACTTTAGTTGTAATAATATCGATTGAATTTGCATATATGGCTCTAAAATATAGTTTTTGTTTGAGCTTTAATCACATGATTTTTTAATTATTTGTCCCAGTGACTTAGGTCTGGCCAGAAAAAAGTTATTTATTCCCAAAGCTTAGGGGTAACTAAGGATGTGTAGTCAACCACATAAATCATTTAAGAGATCATCAGATGAAAAGGGCTGTCTATTTGCAGGCCAAATATAGCAATAGTTCATGGAGTATTAAAAAGCTCTCATAGATTGTTTTTTAACAGCTCTAATGTTACAGTTAATGTGATCTTTAATATCTAATCCAGGATGTAGAAATTGGGTAGTCTCTGACCAGGCACTTTCCTTTAGTTTAGGACGTTAATCAGAGATACTGTTTCATATATAATTATAATTCTATCGTTGTCCTTGGTAATAGGGTGATAGAATCAGTCCAAACTGTAGTCATAGCTTTTAATAATATGTGGGCTGTGCCATAAAATGAAAATACATGTAGTAACTCTATTTGTCGGTGTTGGTAGTTCAAATATTCGATTACCTTGAGGTACGAATTCCTCGCTGTCCTGATATACAGCAGTTAAGTAGAGGTGTCCAGCATTTTATTTGGCACCTTCCCTTGTTTAAAGATGAAAACACACACATTCGGAGTTGATCTCTAATTACCGTGATTTGTGATGTATATTCGCTTATGGTTTGCTTTCCTCGCTGTCCCGATAAGCGGCAGTGCGGTAGAGGTCTCCAACATTTGATTTCCCGTATTTGGGAATGGAGAGACACACGTCCTGAGTTAATCTTCAATTACCAGCACGGCATTCACTGAGTACAAAAGAACTTATCTATATATAGATCAGTTCGGAGGACAATAGTCTATTGTCACAGCAAGGTAGTTCATTAGAGGAAGTAAAAATACTTGACGCGTTTCATTGTCTAAACTGACAGTTTCTTCAGAAGGAATGATTCTACTAGTATCCAAAGGATTTTTATAATTTCCCTTCTAATAAATTTTTATAATTTCCCTTCTCCAGCTGCAGGGAGTGGAACAAATACACAATACTGAGGTTGTAAAAAAAAGGTTTTTCATGGACATATTGCTACATTTTTTAAACATTTAAACATATTAGTCAATGTGTTAGTCTATATCAAATTCCATTTCTAGTAAGATCAGAATAAAATGATATCAAAGAAAATATACAAGAAAACACCATACAAATTCCAGACTGTTTATTCACCTAATACTGCATAACAAGTTATTATACCCTCTCCAAGACTGTTGGTTTTTGTTGGTTTAATATCAACACATTAGGATTAAGTATTATATCTATGATCCTGTTATTAAGATCAAGGCAACCTGAGCAGCTGCTAATTTTCTGACACAGGAATCTAGATCACTAGTCCTACAGTGTGTTTTGGGGCCCCATCACACACAAGTGTTGTTATTGCTGGATTTTTTATTCTAATTTTATTCATTGTATATGTATTTATATGTGTATTAATTTATACTTTTGTTCAATTATTAAATTTTGGATCTACATTTCAAGCGCATCCTTTTTTTGCACTGTACGAGTCTAATGTTTGTTTGCAGGAAATTTTAAAGGGATATTACCCCATTCTTTAACCAAAAAGAAATAGTCGAGCCACCTACCAAAAAACAGTATAAGGCTCAAAATGCAATTGAGCTTTTATCTTTATCATATTGCATTATAATATAATATACATGACGCACATAAAGAAAAAACATATAAAAATTTGGCAGATTAAATAACCACAACATTTTCAGCGGAAAATCTTTAGACCTTCAACCTTAAGGGAAAAGAAAAGTCCCTATTAGATCTTCAAGCATGACAAAGCTATCTACTATTGTTCGAATAAATAGTTAAACACAGAGTTCTTAGGGAAGTAATGTCCAGGGCCGGATTAAGGTCTGTGGGGGCCCCTGGGCAACTAAATCGTGGGGGGCCCCTGC
>WWET01002438.1:15676-47395 GCA_011038615.1 Limnodynastes dumerilii
TGAACAGTGGAGACAAATTGAAACTAAACATATACATGCACAATAGATCTCCCGAAATTACATTTATTATTTCTGAAATGAATTCAGTCTGATTTTAAAAAGGGACCTGTCCCACATAAAAGGACGGAGGATCTAGATGCATGGCTACTGGGTGCAATGTTGGCACAAATTTATGATAATTTTTACTTACAATTCTGATCCAATTAACTAAATTTGAATGAAATATAAATGCCTTACTGTGATACACTTACCCTGGATTACATGTATAGTTGACTCTTGAACCAAAGTTAAAGTTTTTGTGTAACAATATCCCGTTTTTAATGTCTTCTGGTTTCCCACATGATCTGGCTGCAATGGCAGAAGAAAAGTAATTCTAAGGTTTTAATTATTATTTCTTCAAAATTTGTACACAGCAAAAATATCATTAGGGTGGAATGCAAATAAATTATTTTACATAAATAGGATAATTATAGTCAACATTAATAAATATCTTCATTCTGTATTGGCTTGAACAGATCAGTTTATAGGAACATGACAATTAGAACAATCAAGTTAATACATTTCTTGATTTAATTTGATCTTCTATTCAGCAGCTATTATTATTTATTCATCTGTACATGAAAGATGATGCACAAGAGTCAAAAGCAAAGTAACAACAGAAGAAATGAATCAGCACACTGCCATTAACAAATAATAAACCTTCCATCTGTAAAATAGCTTTACAGAGCATGAAAGTCAGGGGTAAAGGCATCAGTTACATTTGCTGCTCCGAAAATTACATTTTCAAAATACACACAGCCGGCATCTAATTGTCAGCTGTCTCTAATTTTAAAAAAGTCACTATTTAGAAAGTTTTTATAATGAATGTGTAAGTATGCTGAATCTATTTTTGGGAAATTGACCCATTCATTACGTTTTCGACATCCAGACCTGACGCAAGACCCAACAACTTAGTGGACGTGGCTGCGAGGAATGCGAGGAAGAGATGTAGCGTATAGAAGGGGAGTTAGGCTGCAGGGAGAGGATGGATCGGGGAAGGTTAGGGTCAGGCTGCTGGGAAGGGAGGGTTTAGGTCATGAAAGTAGAGGGTTAAGGTAAGGATTAGGATAATGGTTGGGGTTGGGGAAATACTCCCCAGTCGGTGCTGGGGATTCCTTCTGGAGATCTTCGATTAGCTCACTCTGGCAGGGAAGATACAGTTGGTTGTGGTGCGACTTTGCAAATGGAGAGTCGAAAAGGGCTGGCTTAAGCGGCGAACCAAACCCAATCTCCATAAGAATAAAAACGTGCCCTAGCACACTGCCATTAACCAGTAACTAACTTGCCATTCTATTGTATCTGAACTACTTTGGAGGCCTTAAATGTACCTCTTGGTACATTTAGCCCCCATTTTAAAACACATGATATTCATGGTTCTGCATTTTATTTTACAGTTTGAATTGCAAATTAGCTATTGGTTAATAGCAGTGTCCTGGGGGCACTTTATCATTTGTTTCTGTGCAAATAACCCCTGTCTTGCATACAGCTGTTTGTATTACCCTATGAATTGATTTGATCAACCACCATTTTGTGTAACGTTTTTACGAAGCAGTCTGGGATCAGCAGCTCACAGAGGGTGATGGTACACAGAAGCTATTTTGGAGGTCTTAAGAGTTGCCTCTAGGTGTATTTAGCTCTTAGTTTAAAAACCCATGATATATGCCCCAATACAGAATAAACTCATGTTTAGCGTTAGGACCACTTCAGCAGAAAAGCCTTGGAAGTGGTAGGTGGCTTAGCAAATATTTTCTAAATGTTTGTAACTAATGTTTCTGAATTTTATTTTGCAGATAGTTACTAGTTAATTGCAGTGTGCTGGGGAACTTTTTCCATTGTTTCTGTGTAGTTTACCCCTGACTTTCATGCAAAAAAAATTGCAATATATTTTGTTGTAAACATGCAACAATTGAGAGTTATTTAGAAAACTCTCCAAGTAATGCCTTTGGTGCACTAATTAGCGTTTAACAATTAAACAGACACTGTTTCCAAAAGATTTCAATGATTAAAACATTGCTTTATTAATCAACATTTAAAATTGCGAACAAAATGTGCCACAATGTTCAAAATTTTTTCTGTTTATTTTTATTTTATTTTATTTATTTTAATTAGTTTTTTTGTTTTTTCTTATAAAATCTGTTCACTTAATTAAATTTCTAAGGAAGTTAGCTTCGATACATATGCTCAGTAAGCATAAATAAGGGCAGAGCCTGGCTAGAAATTTTTATCCTGGGAAAGACTCAGTCCTGCAACTTCATTGGCCTATCACAATAATGGAGAAAATACTCCTTGCCCCCTAGGTTTATGCAGGTATATACATATACAAACCCATTAATAAATACATATTAAATCATTTAAAAAAAAAAAACACCAGTATGAACTTTTTGGTTGTTTCCAATATCTGTGTGTATCAATCACATTATGGCTGCTTTTTCATACTGCACATTCACATGAATCCATGCAAACCATAGTGTATTTTGACCCATCCAGACATAAGCGGAAATTATATTTCTGAGAGAGGGATTTGGTTGAGTTTGCGAGTGGTTGTGGCCTCTTAGACAATTTATAGTATAGTTGTTTTTTCTTAATGCGCACTGATCCAGACTTCCATACTGCTGCAAAATGTCCCCACACTTCAGCCATAAAACTTAAGGTAGTTAACCTGTTCAGTGGAAGTGGCTATAATAAGAAAGAACACAGTCCCAGTTCCTTATTTTTTTGCTAGGGATCTGATTGCCTGAAGTCAGAATTTTTGATCTTGCCCATTGGCTAAAAATAATATATTTTTCTTTTGTTATTGTCAGCAATTTATTTTTTTATATAGGACAAAATAGACTTACGTTTACAGAATATCTCAGGTACTGACCACCTCAGATCATTAAGACAAGTAACTGTTCTGTCTTCACTAACAGGAATAAACCCTGGTCTGCATTTGTACTGCACACTTGCATTGATTTTGAAGAACTTCTGGTTAGTAAATTCTTCTTCCAGCTCTCCATATTTAAGTACAGGAGGAGATGTGCAGATCTCTGTTAAGGAAACATCAGTACTTTGTTACAATACAAAGTCAACACTACACACACTCTACACAAACATGAATGTTATTTAGTTCTTCCAACATAGCTTTATATTTTTCTGTTAATTGACCAGTAATTATAGCTTATAAACATCAGAGGCCAGATTTACTAAGCTGCAGGAATGGAAAAGTAGAGATGTTGCCCATAGCAACCAGATTGTAGCTGATATTTTCTAGTATGTAATAGGAAAGTGAGAGCTAGAATCAGATTAGTTGCTATGAGCAACATCTCCACATTTAATTTCCCGTAGCTTAGTAAATCTGTCCAAAGACTTAAATTAGAGTTGCCGACTTTTTAAAGCTTAGACATAGACGCCTGCAGTTTATGCAAATCATGTCTGATCATGCCCCTGACCAGAAATGCTCCTATTACTAGCGATGGGGGCGGGGCTTGATGACACAAATTGCATCATCAAGCTATGTCCTGCCCCTAGTAACACTAAGCAAAATAGTGTTGCTAGGCAGGGGGATGGGACATGAGGCTGTGGTTTGAATGAAATTAGATTTGCCGGCTCTCCCAGGATACCGAGAAAACTCCTAAAATATCAGGAGTCTCCTGGATATTTCGGGAGAGTAGGCAACCCTGACTTAAATTTATGCAGGGTTGCCGACTCTCCCTTGAATATCCGGGAGACTCCTGAAATTTGACCCGACCCCCTTCTAAATTCTATTGTAATCCCTCGAGTTACTAGGGGTGGACGGGACTTGATGATGTAATCAAGCCCTGCCCACCCCCTAGAAAACTAGAGATCACAATAGTGATTGACAGGGGACGGGGCTTAATGGCGCAATTTGCATAAATCACGTCATTAAGCCCTGCCCCTTTCAGGCAACAATGGCTTCCCTCCGAGATCTCCTGGAGGGAAGCCTTAAAAAGTTGGCAACCCTGAATTTATGTATGACTTAAAATGTTTTCTTATTATTAAACTGTAAAACAATCTTTAAGTCATGTACTAGGAGACACGTGCTTACACAGCAGGATTCCTTTGGGGAATCAACAAACTAAGTTTTGAAAATGTGAGGGTGTGGGAAGTTCATACAATGACTTCATATACCACATATCCAAGATATCTCCCCAGACAGAGGTGTCCACCTCTTTTGGGCAGGTCATGTCCACTTTTAATGATCTGTACAGTAGTCAGCACATCTGTAATATAGCACAAGGTCGGCCTTCACCTAATAACTGCCTGTCATTGAATATGATCAGTGTATAAAAGATTACGCCTCAGAAGTTTGATCTGGCACTGCAGGCACTAGATCTGGCCTCCATAACAGCCAGTAGTTTTGCCTCCATCTTTTACATGAATATTTCTATTTTTTTAATAAGTTTTATTCCATAAAAAGTATTTTAATATTTATCTGACTATATTTCTTCATTGTAAATTAAACATTTTTATAATACCTGATGTGCTATCAGCATTTAGTAAATTTGATAATTCTCCCTTTCCTTCCATGATACACCTTTCAGAAAGCAAATGTACACAGTTTAGATTATAATCAGGTCTGAATGAGGCCTGATTGTGTGTACACCATTTCTGAGCATATACACAATTTCAGAGCTAGATACACTCATCTCTGGATCGGTCTCTTATTGTCTAAAATTGTTAACATACTGTTTTCTCAGATATTGCTCAATAAACGTGGTATTTTCTGACATATGTTTTTCTTACCTTTACACTCTGGTGCGCCACGTGACCAATTGCCATCATCTCCACAGGATATGGTTTGTTCTCCAACAATAGTTAAGTTTATACATTTATAAGTTACTGACTCCAGGTAATTATACTTTCCTTTTTTAGGGCTATATGATCCATCTAAAAGTTCCTCTGGTGGTGAACAAGTTTGGACTGAGGAGACAAACCAAGAAACGCATGTTACGTTCATTTTCTTTCAACAGAAATGAAAGACAGTTTGTGAGAAGCAGAGTGAAGTACGGGTAGAAACATCGGCCCTGATTCATAGATTAGTAAGAGGGCTGACTTCTGTACATTACATACGGAAGTCAGCAAAAAATGATACAGCGCATGTGCAGTACCATTATTTCCATAACGAAGTGCAGCCGACCGATACTGCACTCCATAAGGATCAGAGCCTCCATATGTATAGGAGATACACATGAGGGGTGGACCAATGCATGCAAATTATAAAGTAAAGGCTTGGCTAAGGGGGCTACCATACAGAAGCCATTACTAACTTTGAATCCGGTCCATCTTTATGATGTAGAACATAAAATAAAGGCTTTAGCAGAACCGTGGCCGCAATTGTGCAGAACAGCCACCTACAGGGGTGAAAGTAGACCAACTGGAAACCCACAGCAAGAGGACTGAGTGCTGAGCACAGTTTATAAATAATTGCTAGCAACTAAAGCTTAGTACTGCCCTCTTCCAGCTGCACAGAGTATAGAGTAAGTACCGAGTGCCAGGCTGGCTCAGTCTCTGCTTCTATCTCTGTGTCTCTCAATGAGCATATGTTCATATATAATGCTGTCAATGGTCCTATGAATTGCAAGTCATTTAAGATGAAAAATTTCTACTATATTGAATTACAACAAACGCATGCTAAAAATTATATATAAATCTAGGAATACAGTAAGTATGACCTATCATATATGAAATTATAAATTCATTTACTTATAATAACTTGATTATTCTTGCACAGAATAGCTTTAAATCTTTTCTTTTAAAAAGATAAACTTATATGATCAAAGTGTTGGAGGGAATAATCTTGTATGATTGACTAAAAGAACTTTATATGTGGACATAGCCATCTTTATTTGTTTGTTACATACACTATAACACTGTATACAATGGATAATTCTTGTTTACACTGACTAACTGTATTTACTTTTTGTAGGGGGAATTTAAATGGCGTGAACAGAAAAATCATGCAGTTTCCACAATGTCATTAATAATCATCATCCTAAAATTAGATATTTAGGACTTTATATGCTGTTGGATTATTCTCCTGTTTTATAATCTACCTTTCAACTGTTGTCATGTTGTTTAATGTTAAAATATATATATTTTTTTAATCTTTCTAACGCTCAATATTGGTGTCTAACCATTATGATGGTGCTTTACAGCTATGGTTATCATAAAGATAATGGGGTAGATCCAGAACTACGTTTGCCGTATGTTTATTCGCGGAGCGTATTTTCCTGCACATAAATTCGCTACACTCCCCTCGGCACACCCCTTGCACGGACGTATTTTGTCAAGATACACTTCCCAAACCCTACCTTAACTTTTCCACACGTAACCGCAGTCATACACACACGTACGTATGGCCTGAACGAATTTACGCAGCTAAGCACGCCCATACTGTACACTTCAAATACCACTCCCCGCCTACTTCACGTATTTCAGACGTATTTTCGAGGAACGTAAATTTGGCACGCCCACACGTAAGTATTTACGTGACACATACGTGAATGGCCCATACGTTCACAATTACGCTACGTGAATGTGCATATTTTCTATGGTGCGCATGCGCAGTGCGTTCTAAACAGCGATTTTACGTCTTCGCCATGCATAAATTCGATTCGAAGCGTTGTTCTGGATCAGGCCCAATGTCTACACCCATATTGGTAAGGAATTTTCTAATAATAAGGAAATAAAAGGTAAATTATTACTTTAAATTTCACTTTCTATCTTTAATATTTAATACAAAAAAATTATACAACTTCAATTTCATTAACCAGGAACACAGCTTTACATCAAGGGTGGCTGCCCTTCTGGTCCCCTCCGCAATACTCTCTGGTGTTACAGGTATGCATTTGTAAGAGCAGAGCATGTGTTAAGAGTTAGCATAACCATTGCAGGTGCAGGGTGGGAAGGGTGTAAACACTGTACCCTAATTAGTTACACTACCCTATCTATATCAACAGAAATCCCCATATTTAAATATCTTACCTTTACAGAAAGGGGCTCTACCAATCCAATTCCCTGTTACTCCACATTTCCTGGAAATGATTTGGGGTTGCATTGTGTACCTAAATATAAAGTGAATAATGATTTCAGAGCCTCAAATATGATGTAAAAACATTAGCAGGTCCTTGAAAGAACCTTGGATTGATCCAGACTTCCGATTCTTCCCTGATTGCAATGAGTTTGGTTCAGATTTTGTCAATATTTCTGTTCTGTGCATGCACACGCATCTTTGCTATCTGATCCAAGAGTAATTCACTATGACAGGATACATTCGACAATTATAAGCTTACCTTATCGACAGATAGGAGGTAGTCACCACTTCCAAGAGAGCGCTATTTTGAAGAGTGTCATGGTGTTGAACTTTAGATATGTTGGCCACATCATGACGTCTATGTCCAAGAACTTGACTGGGCCGTGACATCAATAGGTGAGTACTCAAATTAATGTTAGGCTTGGGTTTAAGGTTTTGGTTAGGTTTAGATTTAGGGTCATGGTTAGGATTTGCTTAGGGTATAAACAGGGCTTGAATTGGTATTTCAATCTACAGCATAGGAGTGTCAATGTACTGCATACTTATATAGACAAGCTGAACTACAAACAGCAGCCATATTACATTTACAAGAGCCAGATATTTAAGTTACAGTATAATATGGGTTTTAGAAGTCTGCTGAAGCAAGGGAAGTGGTTAGTAGAGCGATTACATCGATGTTTGATGACTTTGGACTGTGTTGGAGTGTGTCCTTCCACACTCCAAATGTTTTTGGAATGTGGGAGGAAACTGGAGCACTCAAAGGAAAGCCACATAAACATAGGGAGAACAAACACACACTGATAAGGCCTTGTCAGAGAATTGAACTCATGACCTCAGCATTGTGAGACACAAGTACTCATCATTGAGTAAATGATGCACTTTGTTATACATAGGGACATACAAGGAGAGATATAACAGAAAGTAGTCATTATTATTGTCTGTGAGTTTGCGAGATTATGTTAAGCTCACCCCTTTATGCATTTGTAGATTACTTCAGATCCATACAAATAGTCCTTAGCTTTATATTCGGTATTGACATATGTTGTAGGGATCCCACAAGATATCGCTGTAAGCAACAAAAAAAGTTATGTTACCAACAGTAACAATACACATAACCAAAGACTGGAATGAATTTACCTACATGCAAGTTTTTCAGGTTTTTAATGTGAATTTAAAATCATATTAATTCTGAGTTAAAGTTTTGAAGTAATGCACTAGGTTGTGTTTTATATTTTCTTTTTAAAACATATTTACGAGATCACCAAAAGTACAAGCAGCAAGGGGACACCTAGGGCCAGATTCACACTTAAGAAGCTCCGGCTTCTTAAGTGTGGACTCTCACGAAATGACCTACGACGAAGTCATTTACGCAACCTATGTACCAGTTAGGTCTTTAAAGACCACACGCAGTAGTTTAGGCAGAATGAGGCATGCTAATGTCGCCTCTGAGAGGTTTTAGGTAGAAGTGGGAGGGGTAGTGTGGACTGAAATGACCTACGACGAAGTCATTTACGCAACCTATGTACCAGTTAGGTCTTTAAAGACCACACGCAGTAGTTTAGGCAGAATGAGGCATGCTAATGTCGCCTCTGAGAGGAGAGGGGGCTTGGTGGTGTAATTTATGTGTAATTTATGTAAGCAAGCCCCACCCCACCCTTAGTAACGCTATGGATCACATTACTGCTAGGCAGTGGATGGGATTTGGGGCCTGATCCAGAGCAACGCTCGCAAGCGAGCGTACGCTCATCGTATGCGAATTTTCGGCAAAAAATTCGCAATGCTCATGCCCAGTATGACAGCTTCCGGTCGCCTGAGCGTCATGAGCGAATAGCGGGCGTATCGTTAGCGTATTTTTCGCTCGCTGGGCGTATTTTTTTTACGATGGTCGGCTGGGCGCCCGTTTTACTACAGGGAGGCGGGGGTAGCCATTTAAATTGTACAGTATGGGCGTGCTAAGCCCGTACGCTCAGCGTATTTTCTGCGAATTTTCGTACGGCCGACGGGCGTACCCAGTGTAGGGTATAGCCGCCGTAAGCAGGGACTTTACTATGGGAGTGTTAGGGGCGTGTACGCTGATACGACCGAGCAAACGTTCGCATTCGCCCGTCGTGCGAATTTTCGTAGCTCTGGATCAGGCCCTTTGAGCTTAAGTGGTTTTTAAAATAACTTATTTTGGATATTTTAGATATTTTATTAATGTTTATTATTTATTTTATTTCAGTCACTTCACCATGCATTGGATCTTAATATGAAGGTTGATAGAGGGAATGGAAGTCAGTATGTCACCTACAGTCATACCACCCTGGCCAAGCCCAAATTCGTCCGATCTTGGAAGCTAAGCAGGGTAGGGCTTGGCCAGTACTGGGTTGGGAGACCACCTGGGAAGTTCTGTAAGTGGTAACCTACAGGAGGAGCCTCTGTACAACAACCATCTTTGAATTGATCCTAGCACCAGTACATTTTATTTGTAATCATGGATATATATACACATATCACCAATTTGCACTTAGTCACATTTTTACACCTTATACACTATTTTGTATACCTCTATTTACCTTTAATATGGTACACATGAGAAGCACCCCTTCCCTATTTATTATTAAAATTTAGCTCTTTGATTATAAAATCTTAGCACATTAAACTTAGCACCTTGATTTTAAAATCTTAGCACAATAACATTTTAGACATACGTCATATAGCGATATTTTCAATATTAACTTTCATAGAGGTAATTTCTCTTGAGTTTTTATTTATCAATGGAGATTTGTACTCTGTAATAAGTATTTATTTAAAATAAGGTTTAATTATATTCCACAGTTGTCATATATATGCATGCATATATATATATATTGAGTCTGTATCAATTTATTTTAGAATAATTAGATTTTAACTATGTTATAAATTAATATGTTGAATTATATGTTGAAGGTAGGGAGAATTGAAATTGATTTTTGTTGTCCACTGTACCTGTCCCTTTAAATCCTATTAATCCGATGTATATGTGACTTTGCATATATTTTATTAAAATGTATCCATATTTACATAATTAATTGTATAATAATTAGATTATTGTGGTTGAGTAGTATAGTTTTGATTTTGAGGAATAATTCCCTTATGAAACGTTGAGATAGAGTAGAGAAAGCTAGGACTGACGTGTGTCGTCAGCTGTATCTACCTTTTGAATCACGTTTATTATTTTTCAGTTTTGTTAATTACTATCAACACTGCATAGCTATGGTTAATTTTATGTTTATAGAAATCAAACTAGATGTTGTTCAAGTAATACATGTTGTGAATTGTCCCCTATATCCCCCTTTTTTATATAGTGGGACTGAATTGCAAGATGTGGTTTTCTTTTTATATATTTTTTGTATATTCTTTTACATACCGTATAGATTTTATTTGTCCAAGTGTTTGATAATGGTTTTTAATGATTCCGGTTTTTGGAGTAAGTTTTTTATGGGTGTTGGTAAATTATTAAAAAAAAAATGTTGATTGGCTCACCGCCGGAATTCAAGCTATTTAAAGGAGGACAGTTTTAACTGGTGCACAGTCTTTGAGAAAGGGTGGATCGCACCCAAAACGCGTAAGTCGGCACCGACAGCGGCTCGCACTAAGGAGGACGACGGCAACGGAGATTCCGGAACTCCCTAAACATCTAGCCCAGCCGTTTCCCTTTAATCTGATGACCCGTTGATAGGATTCATATGGACCTATTTTGAAGGGAAGTGTTTATCCCATGCGAGACTGTTACTATTTTATTCATTGTATTTAAAAAATGCCACATTGTTTCTTAATATGTTTTCTTTCACTTCTTGCACTTCTTAAAGGGAAACCTTTCTTCAGGAGCCATCAGAAAGTGACAATTATTTATACACATGTGGACTTTGATAATTTTATTGTATAAGTCATTACCAACACCCACAGGAGTAGATGCAGCGCCTATCTTACCTGTTCTTGCTGGCTTCTTACCTCCAGCTCTCTCCTCCGCGGCACGCTCTGCAGAAAGACGCCAGCGTGACCTTAGGTCACGCTGATGTCTTGTGAATGGAGCTGCGGGCGGGTTAGCAGGGCATCGGGACCCAGCGGCGGGGAGTAAGTATGTGACGCGGAAAGTCCCATTATCAGTGAGAAACTGGTGACATACAGTGTATGTCACCTGTTGCTCTCTGAAAACGGGACATTTTGGCGCCCTGAAGCGGGGCACGGGGACAATGGACAGTCCAGCAAAAAACGGGACTGTCCCGTTCAAAACTGGACGTATGGTCACGTTAGGTATGACAGGCAATGGAGCAGCTCTGCCAGAATGCCTGTATTGTAGAGAACTTCACAGTACAGACTCTTGAAGTACCTGCCTTCTGTCCGCGGAGGCTTGTGTGCTTTCTCTCTCTCTCTCTCTCTCTTGCAGTGTTAGCTCCACCTACAAGTAGCCTGCATTGACCTCTGCTGTCACAGGAAATGGCAAAGAGAAATCCTGTACAGCTCAGCAGAGGAGTGGAACTGAGCATCATTCTCCTCCTTTGCTGAGCTCTAGAAACTTTGTCTCTGCCACAGCAGGCAGAGGATTAGATGCCCAGGGCTTCCCTGCCCCCTGATAGAAGTACACCAGAGCAGAGGCTGTAGTAATCAGTGACCCCCACCATCCCTTGCATGACTGGTGTCTGACTGCTAGGAGTAACTGGAGACCTGGATTCTAGAGAGAAGTGGAGTCTGCAACTTGGAATTCTACATCAGTGGAGTCTGCAACTTGGAATTCTACATCAGGGAGGAGCAGGATAAAGGTTAGTATTATTATTATTTTATAGCCACAACATACTTTTAATTATATTAAATTAATCTCTAAGTATTTTGTATTTAACATGTGATGGAAGAAAAAAGCATAGGGAAGAAAGAATATAGTGATTGTAATGTTACACAGCCAAGTGTAAATGTCAAGGAAAATATCTTTAATAATAGGTGCACAGAAATGTGCTGTTTTCACATGGGTTGGGGTTTATGGGGAATCTAGGAGCATGGGAAAAGTATGGGTACCTGAAAATACTTTATAAAAGAAAACAGGTTAAAAAAAATAGGTCCGGTGGGTGTGCATAAATTGTTTTGTGTGTGTGTGTGTATGTATGTGTATATATATATATATATATATATATATTCCTATAATAAATATGTGTGTAGGTTAATTATATTATATACATATTTTATGCACTGTAGGTACTGCCACATAAAGTGAGCAATTAGACAAACAGAAGTCTATTGAGAGTGGGATAAGCTTCATTTAGTTTATATTATTATTTCCTATTTTCAATTCTTATTAATGCAGTTGAAAATAGTGTTTATGTTTTGTTTCATGAAGTAAATGTATATATATATATATAGACAGCTATATTAGAAATATATATCCTACAGTAGTACTTCTAAAAATAAATTTTAAAACTAATCCACACACACACACACACACACACACACACACACACTAAATCCTTACAGGTGGCAGGTGGAGAAGGGCACAATGAAAGAGCCTACTGTGGGTGAAACCTAGTTGAGAGTGTATTTCATGAATTTATGTGTATAAATATTCTTTCCACATCTAGTGGTAGTTAAGTGTTACTGAATAATGTAGTGAATGATATTTAAATACCATATTTCATAGATTTAATTAAATCTATGATAGTTAAAGCTCAGAATAAAATCATGAGTTACAAGATTGAAAGATATTGTCAGTATTGTCACATGGTTTCAAAATTCTATATGAAATGTTTATAAATCCAGCCTACTTTCCGTTGGCCCCACCAACAGTTGATTTGATCCCGCCCACATGAGGCCATGTCTATAATTTTTTTCCAGGGCCACTTTAATTTCCCAATCCGCCCCTGGTGCATAGCATTGCCTCCTCTCAGCTCCTATACCTCAGTCTATTCTCATTGTCTCTCCGTGGTGACCTCTTTCCTCTATTACCTCACCCCAGTTCATAACACCAACCAGTGTAAGGTAACCACTGTTTGAAACATATGTAGCAAAATTCACATTAGTAGTATCCATTCATACAAAGTTGCAATTGTTAGAGGAAACTGTTGAGAGCTCCACTGGAATACTGATACTGATGATGATAGCATACTAATTAAGCAGTAGATTCTATAGGAGCAGGAGGGACAGTACACCAAAAGGGGGAATGCATTTATATATGTATATAGGGCAGTAAACTGCCGTGCAATGGAATGAAAGGAGGGGTAAATGCCTCAGTATGTCTGTATCTTTCCGTATACAGAGATATGCATGTGTATGATGCTAAATTGCAAATCTGCTGGTCAATAGAGCTCTCCGATATGCTTTATTAAGCATTTTGTGACTCTATCCTGAAGTTCAAGGGCTCTGATCTTCCCCAAGAACAGATTATCCCCCAAGGAAAAAATGATCTGCTTCGTTGGTACACATTGCATGGAATCTAAACAGATTGTAAACATTCTCCATACACATGCATGTGTGCTCCAGTGCAATCCGGATCTCAAGGAAATCCTAGGGGACAAAATTAGTAGGAGTTGGCGCAGGTCACAAAATCTTAGGGACCTCCTTGTCAGTAACCATTTGACATCACTGACACGTAATACCCTTAAACTTGTTGGCTCTTATAGTTGTGGGAAATGTCGGGCATGTCAATTCATGATTAACACTAAGAAATTCAGAGATCAGTTTAATAGATGGTATACCATCTGGGAGTATCTCAACTGTGACTCCATAGGAGTCATCTACTGTTTGGAGTGCCCTTGTGGCCTCAAATACATTGGTAGAACCAAAAGAAAATTCAAAAAGAGGGTTCTTGAACACATTGGTTCTATACGAAATTCATCTAAGGACAAAGAAAGGCTCAACGCTTTGAGCCCTATAGCTAAGCACTTTCTAAAGAGACATCAGAGTAAAAGCATTTGCAATTGAGAAGGTACACCTTAAATTGCGAGGAGGTGACACCAATCAAATACTTCTTCGGAAGGAGGCCAAGTGGATATTTGATATGGGGACCATATCCCCACTGGTCCTAAATGAAAATATCAATTATGCCTCCTTTCTGTATATTAGGATATTATATATTGTATATATATATATGTGTGTGTGTGTGTGTGTGTGTGTGTATATATATGTGTATGTATGTGTATGTGTATATACATATATTTAGATCATTCAACCAATATCTCTACACATGCTCCTCTTTTTGTAGACTGTCCTCTCTGCGCCTGTAGAACCTACTGTAAAATCATATTGTTACTATTTTTCGCTACTACTGCATCGCAACTGTGTATACTTGAATTTCGTTATTGTAACCTCTAATCTTGGTCACCAAGGTATTCAACAGTGATTTTTTTTTTACAGTAGTCAGTCTCCATACACTATTTGCTAATCTATTCTTTTATGTATCACAGTAGAGTAGAGGGACTGTCAATTTCTCCATGCTAATTAGGATTGCATACATAATATTTCTATATACGGACAGATCCAAGTATATTGAGGCAATTGTCTCATTTCTTATCTGATGGCATAGCAGATTTGCATCTTAGCATCATACACATACATATCTCTGCATACAGACAGATACAGACATACTGAGGCATTTACCACTCCTTTCATTCCATTGCACGGCAGTTTACTGTCCTATATACATATATAAATGCATTCCCCCTTTTGGTGTACCTCCTGCTCCTATAGAATCTACTGCTTAATTAGTATGCTATCATCATCAGTATCAGTATTCCAGTGGAGCTCTCAACACAGTTTCCTCTAACAATTGCAACTTTTAATCAATGGATACTACTAATGTGACTTTTGCTACATATGTTTCAAACAGTGGTTACCTTACACTGATTGGATCTATAAGAAAATATATGATGGAGAGATAAATATATATACTATATATCTTGCTATATTTTTTTTATTATTATTTTTCTGTTGACTCTCTTTCATATCTGCTAAGATTATAATAACAGTACAAGTTGCAGTTTTTTTTAGCAGGATTGGTATTTTATATGTAAACCATGTTTCCCTCTTCGAATTACCATTACTCTTATCATTTTAATTATGACATATAGTCACTCATCCGGCTATCCTCTGTTACACAATCAATGTAATCACATGCATCCATCTGGAATAGTTGTCTCGCCTTTGGCTGCACTATCCTTTAAAGCCACAGTTAGAGCTTGATTGCGGCACCTGTGAACAAGCTTTGCGAAACGCGCGTAAGGTCTGTATCATCTCTGGTAAGGAGGACCCTCCTTCCACAGCTCCACACTGAGGTCCCTTAACAGCACCATATTACAAGCGCCGCATGAAGCCTTCTACCTCACTCAGTCTCCCATTTGCCTCTCCTCCACAGTGCCGTCAGCTACCCACATCCACGATTCAGTGAGGGTAGGGATTATTACAACCCCGGCAGGGTGAAGCACCTCTGTGAGGAGGTTAGGGGGTTTGCATAGGGTGAGAGGGTGGGTGAGTCAGCCTAAGTAGCCATCGGCATTACGTTCCATCCAGCTGCCACGGGGGCCTGAATACTCTCTCCTGCTACCCTTCAGGATCAGCTAAGTTCTAGCATCTAACCACTCTATATCAGGTTATACAGATCTACATGGTCACTTCTGATCACAGCACCTTATTAATACCATTACACGTGGGTTTCCTGCTTTGATCAATTTTATAACTATAACAAACTGCATTTATTGCCCATTTTACTATTTTGCCCATTTTTCTATTTTGATCTCTTGTAATATGTGGTTAATTTTCATCCACACAGTCCTCTGATTTTGGTCATCGTGTTGTTACCGTCATTCTTACCTCAACACACCCACTGCATCTGTAATTTTCATGTACAAACTCTAAAGTAGAGTTTAACCAACTATTGGTGCCTGCTCAGATCTACCTGCTGTCTGTCCAGATGGGAGATTTAGTATTCTGTATATTTACTCATTGTATTTGTATTCTCAATGCATGAACTCTAATTTAGAGCTCAGTAAGACCATTGGTACATTCTGTATGTGTTGTTACTGCCATCCTCACTTATTTGCACCCATTGTATCTATATTTGTACTACTTATGCATGAACTCTAAATTACAGTATAACTAAACCATCGGTGCTTGCTCAGATCTACCTAGTATTTGCCTATAAAAATATATCAATTTGTATATTCACCCATTGTAACTGTATGTTCCATGCTTAAACTAATTAGGAGTCCAGCAAGACCAACGGTGCATGTTCTGATTTATTTATTTATCATTTGTTTATCAAATATACAGGAGATTCATTATCCATCTCCTATACCTCAGTGTGGATATTAATCTATATATTTTCACCCCTGGTAGGTCCATATTTAGTTATTTTAAAGATATCAATAAAAGTTATATTTTATATTCTTTGTACCTTAGTCTGTTCCCCCCATTTCAGTTTCCAGTCCAGTATACTGTCAGTCAGCCAGAGATTATTTGTTCCAATGTTTATTATTGTGTTTAAACTATTTATTACTGTGCTTTAATTGTATGGATTGACCTCATACTTGTTTGGTTCTTCTCACAGTATTTAATTATTACTCATTTCCCAATGTGCCCATCACCCTAGAGGAAACCTCCTTTTCCCCTCATCCCTTACCTGACTTGATCATTATTTAATTTAAAACTAACTAAATCCTAATTTTTACACTCTTTGATGTCATGGTTTTTGTACTCACCCTTTATCACATGTATAGACTATGTTGTCATTAAAAAGGTAACTTCCTGGTTTCATATTTGCATTATTTATAGGTTCTGGTTCCCCACATGATATACCTGAAAGGGACAAAGTATATAAATCAATGCATCTGTAGAAGGGATCATCAATTATATAAAATGTGGGCATCACACAAGTGGATATAAACAGGTATGCTATATATGCATGCAGACTCATCCACAGTCCTTACAGATAGGTGAAATGGGGAGGACAGAAGGATTAAGCCAGTAATGCACATTTGCCAACACAACTGAATTCCAGAATCACTCCCAGGCAGATGTCACATGTCATCCAGACCGCATGCAAGCTCAGCTGACACTTTCTGTAACATGACAGCAGATTGGCTGAGCAGTATTATACTTACTATACTTATTTGTACTCTACTTAAATGATTAGCTTTCAGGTACATGTCAGCTGATTGGCTAAGCAGAACAAGTAAGTGTAGGGGATATGCTGAGGCATGGCTCCTGCATCACAATGAAGCCACAAGCGGCTCAGTTAATCCCCTATTATTTTGGTTTTATTATCAAATAATATACAGTTTAGTTTGATTTACTTGTGCTCAACGTGGTCAACCTTTTGCTACTTAATTACTGTTTTTTATGATTTTTATGAACCATCGGTCTATGATCACACATATGTTTATTAGTCACCTTTGTAACATTAATTTGTCCTCCATTTATTTGTTGAACCAATATATATAAGCCTTGCTTTTTGTACAAATTCCCTGCCCAGTGCACCTGCCATGTATATTACTTTAACAAACTAATTTGAGCAGCCTCTCTTTGGATTTTGTGTTTTAAAGTCTCTTTGAGATCACAGCTGTGAGGGAGTGTGGTCTCAAAGGAGCATTTGGAGACCTGGGAATCTCCATGAGGTATGCTCTTAGTTTGAAAAGAAATTGGATTTTTGACCTAAAGTTAGGGCTCTATTTAGTGTTAAGATTAGAGTTAGGACTGCTCCCACAGAGAAGCCTTTATGTTGGCGGAGCAGCTTATCAAATTTCTGCAGATTCTTGTAACTAATTCTCTGGTTTTTATTTTAAAGATAGAAATTCATATTAAGTTCTGTAAAAACAAAGTATTGTTTAAAAACCGTATAATTCAAAGAAACAGAAACGGTATATACATACGTGTACAGGAATTAGCATTGACCCAATTGGTCCCCTCACAAATTATATTTTCTTCAGCACCAGGCTTCAGCTCATAGCCTTCATTACATTCAAATGGCAGTTTTGTGCCATTAATAAATCGCCCTTCATTGGAAAACACTGTCATCTCTGGATAAAAACTGTGATCAAACTGACAAAACCCTGAAAATCAAACAATAAACATTTTACTAATAGATAATAACAATGGACCAGATTCAGAATTAAGAACGTCTGGTAACTTACGCACGCAAAATGCGTAAGTGGAGTGATTTCTATTCAGGGCGCATGCGCAGACCATGGAGATACGAAGCGCAATTGGAAAGATGCGTAAGTAATTTCCGCACGCAAAAAAATCCGTACGAACATAAAAGATCGGACGGATTATTAATTAGTAGGCGTCAATCGGAATGCTAATAGCAAAAGATAGGCGTGGTAATGCAGAAAACGTGCGGTTATATATGCGAACGTTTAACTTCCGTCACATATACGCACGCTAATGATAAGGTTGCTTTCACAAAACGGAAGTGTTCCGAAATTTAGAATTCATGAAGACATACATGAGGTTGCTGCACATTAGACTTTAATGATGACTTAAGAGTCATATTTGCAACAAAACCTGAAGCAGAAAATGACTAATTATATATAGCAGGGAAACTGCAAGCTAAATATGCACTGATTTAAGATACAAACTTTGCTAAAGTTTTTAGACTCTAGCACTAAAACTGCTGAAACTGTTACTGAATACTGCATTATAATAATAAAAAATAAAAATAATAATTTCTATAAACATGAACATGACAAATGACATTATCTGACAATATACGATTAACGGTTCCGTATCTGGAGTAGTGAATGGATTGTGGCTTGTGCCTTCTCAATAACAATTTTAAACAGCTATTATATAAAGCATTCACGTTACACTTAGAGCTTACAGAGCTCCCAAAGTGCAAACATTAGTAAAATATTATCCTGGTACAAAGAAAGGCGTAATTCCATCTTTACTATTTTATTATATTTGTAATAAAGCTAATATTTGAGAACAAGCACCACCTTTCTAACAGGATGTAGATGGACAGATAAAAGCCTAAATCTGGACTTTGTTAATAGTTTCTTTATGCAACATAAGCTTAATTTCTAATCAATGTCCTAACAAATACTTTTACTCAAATTGAACTCATGGATCATGCAATCAATGGAAAAGAACACATAATGGTTACTGAATAAGATACTTAAACCACTTTCTACTCTCTTTTAAATATGTTGCTTTATTTACAGTAGAAGGATAACACATTTTTTAATAGTTAGCATCATGTAAGGTTGATATGTAGCCTTTGGTAAATAAATAAATTTGTAAGGACAGCATGAAGTATTAATGCCTAGGGAAAGTCAAAAAGATAGATACATGTAGGAATGACTGAGGTAGTGCTGAGTGGTGGTATGTGCCTAGACGTCCTCTTCTCCTTTTATGTGTGTCCAGCCTTCAATTCTTCCAATTGTGTGTCCAGCCTCTATTTGTGCCCCTTCTGTTTGCCCAGCCTGCATTTGTGTCTCTTCTGTGTCCAGCCTCCATTTGTGCCCCTTCTGTGTCCATCCTCCATTTGTGCCCCTTCTGTGTCCAGCTTCCGTTTGTGCCCCTTCTGTTTGTCCAGCCTCCTTTTGTGTCCCTTCTGTTTGTTCTGCCTCTATTTATACCCCTTATATGTGTCTAGCCTCTATTTCTGCCCCTTATACGTAAACAACTGTGCTATTAAAGACCTATTCAAACTCACTTACCTTTCCAGCCATCTTAAACTTCCTCCATGATGCTCACAGGATCAATGACGCTGTCATAAATAACGCTGACTCTTAGCATTATTCATTAAAAAAAGATTTGGTACTAGGTGCCCTGTATATCAAGTACAGTTTAGCTAAACAATGCTGGCTACATCTGCTATCTGATGCAGCCGACATCAGTGTGAGCTGTGGTCTAGGTGACCAAAGCCAAGAGGAGGGCAGAGTAACATAAAGGGGAGCTGCACTGCTGGATGTCCCCCTTTAAATCACCTAAGGGCATTCTCCTTGCAATAGCACGGCTCGCCCACCCCTAGAAAAGACCCTGGTAATCACAATGGAAGAGATGCAATAGTTGCTGGCTTAATTGGGAAATGTAAATGGAAAAAACAAGGAATAAAGCTTTGTAGGTGATAGTAAATAAGGTTATTTATTTTATGAACAGATTTATATATATATATATATATATATATATATATATATATATATATATATATATCATTATATATCTGTCATATTATATAGCACTTTATAATTTTAAACATTTAATATAAAACAAGACTGGGTCATAAGAGGTTCCTGATAGCAAGCTTTCAATCTATAGAAATGATTTCAATTGGGTTTTCAAAGTGGTTGCAGTCTCCGGTCCGATGGCCGGCTTTGCGAAATAGATGCAGCCAAAAGTTACTTTTCGGCTGTGTCTATTACGAATAGGGGGCCATTTCAGAATTTTTTTTTATGAATGGGTGAGTGTGCCAATCGGCATACTCGCCCATACATTTTCATAGACCCGCCGTATGACAGCTCCGGAGAGGTGAGTAACCTTTAGTATTAGGGGGGGTTAGGCTATTAGAATGGGAGGTTTAGGGTCAGGCTGCGGGGAGGGGGGTCTTAGGGTTAGGCTATAGAGAAGGGAGGGTTAGGGTCAGGCTGCGGGGAAGGGAGGGTTAGGGTTATGGTAATGGAAGGGGAGGGTTAGGGTCAGAATTAGGGGAAGGGTTGGGGTTAGTTTAGCCACTCACCTTTCAGAGCACCATGTTCGGTGCTCCAGGGATCAATTGCTATGCTTCTTCGAGGCATAAGAAATCGATATCCCCAGTTCGAAACTGGCTGGGAGAGAACGGCGCTATCGAAATAGTGCCGTTATTTGCGGGGACCCACACCCTTTCAAAGTGGGTAGGGAAATTCAAAGTAACAACAAAAGATCATTATAGATGGGCTAAGTACATAGATGTTGTAGAAGTAAAACAGTAAAAGGTTTCATTAGTCAAGATACAAAATGCTAAGACAGTGGAATAATGTCTTGGTAGCATCAAGGGAGAAAGAGTTTGTATTCATAGCAATGTTTTATATTTTCTTATCTCTGGATGTTTCAGTCCGCATGTAAACTAAAAGGTAACTCACTCCTCAGTTTGTTTTCTTAAGATATGTTATTGCCGCCACTGTATTCTGCTTCAGCTAGTACTTTTATACAGACCCTGACCAGATGACTATTGCTCCAATTTTATTCCCTGCAATATGCAGGACCTATTAGCCACAATGGCGACATATTGGCCATCGTGCCTAAAAGAGATTCTGGTAAAATCACCCTATTCAATTAGAATTTTTGTGTGTCTCCCACATCACATGGCAAAAAGGGACAGAAAATGTGACTTATATTCTATTTTAGGTATTTGTTTCCAATTTTATAGAATACATAGTTTTAAAAAAAATTAAATATAAAGAAATACACCCTCCTTTTGAAAGATAATAAAAGTTAAAATACCCCAATGCATTAGTGCACTACAAGTCGAAACAAGCCCAGGCTGCCATTAAAAGTTTGGGTATGCTGGCACCTTTAGTACTCCAAATGGTTGCAAAGGCATGCTGGTATGGAGAACCATAAGTGCCAATGTGCCCTGGCTCCCAGTGCCCCCGCTTGTACCCACCGCAGAATGACTCATCTGAAAGCCATGACCTCTATGTGTAACAGACATTTCTGCATTTTATGTTACAGATAGAATGGCACAGTCTGCTGCTGGTTAATGGCGCAAATCTAATTCTCTGATGACTACTTTACTAATTTGAACACTTATCACAATTGCTCTGGACATTAAATTCTCAGTTCTTCTCAGGCTTCTAGTGTCACTTTTGTACATTTAATTCACCACAGTGCAAATCCATCACTTCCATCAGTGCCCATGATCAGAAAGGAACTATCATCCTCCTCTTCCTCATCCGCCCTGCTGTTGTGCCCTTTTTTTCTACTCTGGCACCATGTATTTCCATCCCACCTCCTAATCTATTACCTATGGTCTTGACCCTACATATTCACAAGTCAGTTTATACCTATCTCAGGGTTGCCGACTCTCCCAGAATGTCCGGGAGACTCGCGGAATTCGGGCAGTTCACCTGGTATCCTGGGAAAGCCAGCAAATCTCACACCACAAGAAACTTGAGGTCCTTGGTTTCATGGAAACCACGACCACAAGTCCTGCACCCTTACCTGGCAACACTAGTATCCTAGTGTTGCTAGGGACAGGAAAGGACTTGATGATGTAATTTGTGCCATCAAGCTCTGCCGCATCTCTATCAAAGCTAAAAAAAAAAAGGGGGTAATTAATAGTAAAGGGACAAGGCTAAATGAGGGAATTTGCATAAGCCCCTACTACTGCATACATCAGTGCATTCTGGGTTCTCACGGAGGGAAGATATTAATAGTCGGAAACCCTGACCTATGTTCTTTGTTATTTTAACCCCAACTACAATCTATCTAGTCCCTGTTTTGTCAGACCTGTAATCCCAACACTTCAATAAAGCTTCACTGACTAAGGGTGGTCAATTATTTAATCCCTGCTTGTTGTAAAGTTTATAACTCTTGTAATTCTCTTGGATCTCTCTGCTGCTTTTGACCACTCTTTTCTCATACAAATGTTACAATTCCTAGGTATTCAGAAAATAGTTTTCCGGGTTCACAGTTCACAGGGCCGCCATCAGGGGAGGACAGATGGGACCTACTGTCCTGAGCACGGAGTTGGTGGGCCTCACCATTATTAATGGGCCAATGTGCAGGGAAGAACTGCCCTGCGTATCAGCCAGCTGTTAACGCCAATGATGTCACATTAGGCCCACAAATGTGTTCCGGGACCTACAACTCCTGATGGTGGCTCTTTTGGTTCACAGCCTACTTAGCTAATCACTCTTTCAGTGTTCAATTTTCTGGATCCACCTCCCCTGCTCTTTTTCTGTTGAAGTACCAATGCCTCAGTCTTGGATCTATTGTTCTTCTCGATCTATACCATTTCCTTTGGACAAGAAATTAAATCAGTATCATTTGTCACAATTGTCATGGCTTGACTGAATGTCTTTCTGCCATTTCATCTGGATGTCCTGCTGCCATCTAATTGTATCTGTCAAAACCTCTTTATTACTGTTTGCAACATCTAAAAAACATTTCCAGAATACACATATGTCTAACACAAGACACTGGAAATACTGCCATTCATAAACTAATCATCTCCTGCATTGATTGATTGATTGATTGATACAATGCTCTCCTTATTGGCCTCCCACAATATACAATTATCTCAATACAATCTAAATTGCATGCAATAGCAATTCTGCTTTTCCTTGCAAAATGCTCTTCTAGAGCTTGTCCACTCTGTCATTCTCTACATTGTTTGCCTGTATTTTACAGAAACAAATACAAAATCCTTTTCCTAACCTACAAAATAATCAACAAGACTGCACCCATATACATATACTCAGTTGTCTCAAGATATATCCACGCTCATTCTCTCATACACTCAATAAATGCTTTGATTCCTGGTTACAGAATAACATTCTTCTTTTCCCATTAAGACTATCCTCTACACTCTGAAGTTTTAAATTCTCTCTTAAAACTCACCTCTTCAGACAAGTTTACCATATGCCTGAACCTACTTTTTAACCCTACGCTATTTACAACCACTTTGCTGCCCTGTTTCCCTTTGCATTGTATGATATTAGCAAACTTGCATACTTTCTCTCTACATACTAAAATTACCCTCACTTTTGCTATTAACACTGTAGTGTGACTGGACCATACAGAACACTTAGCACTTTTACCATACAGCCTTGTACATTGTGTAATATATAGCACTTTCCTTTATGTATGAAAGCCAATGTCTCATAGATTGTAAGTCTGCAAGCAGGGCCATCTTATCAAATTGTAAAGCGCTATGTAATATGATGGAGCTATATAAAAGCCTGTTTATTAATAATAATAGTAATAATAATAATAATAATAATAATAATAATAAATAAATTACATGTTTGGGAAAAACAGAAGAAAGACTTCATGTACAAGACTGGCCCAGTTTTACTTACCTATACACACTGGCATCTCAGGTTCCCATTCGCTATTTACAGTACATTTTATAGTATCAGATCCATTCATCTCATAGCCATAATAACATCTAAATCTCACAGCAGAATTCAAATAATAGGGACCTGTTATTCCAGACAACTTTGTTGCATATGGTACTTTTGGATTAGGACATTGAACAGCTGTATAGAAAACACAAAACACGATTAAATGCACTTTTTATAAAATAAGAATACATATTTTTACAACTTTAACATACATTGGAAATTTTAGATCAAGTTGAAAAGTGAAGGAGTAAACCAACAGCAATTAATCCTGTCTAAGCCAGCCAGAAGAAATCCAAATCTTGCGCAAAGGTTCAAAGAAGACAATACTATTACCAGTTGTTTGCAGAGTTTTTTAAACTGTTCTAGATGTCTTCAGTTCCTACTAATTTAACCTAGTGGGTTATTGATAAGAGCCACTGGAGACCCATTCAGCTGTTTCATTTTCTATTTCAAGTGGGCACCTTATCTCCAGTAACTGTGTCAACCAGGGTCGGACTGGGACATGAAGGGCCCACCAGGGAATACTGTGATGGGGTCCCACCGCATACTCATGGCTGTGGCCAAATGGGTGTGGTCAAAAAGTCATGGCCAGAGGATGCTTGTATCAATGAAACTTGCAAATAAACTGTGTATCATCTGTTACACCCACAGACTGTTTCAACAGCTCAATGTGAAAAGCATGTTATAATATTAATTTTCAGTTATAGTGACCCATATAATTGCCGTGAGTATTCTACTGACATATATACAAGGCAGAGAACATAACACTGATAACCATACAATAAGGACCACTTAAGATAATAGCAACTTCATCCTAGTTACCACCATACAACACAGACTATATCCTAGCTATTGCCATACTATACATCCTAGTTAGCACCATATAATACACATAGCATCCTATTTATCACTATACAATACACATAGCATCCTAGTTATTGCCATACAATACACACGGTACCCTAGTTATCGCCATAAAAAACACATTGCATCCTAGTTTTTACCATACAATACACATTGCATTTTAGTGACTGCCATACAATAATAGTTTTATTTTGTCATTAGCAGTGTGGTCTGCATATAATTGTTGTTTGTTAAGTAAAGAGGCACAGGACTATTTCTATTCTTATTTGTCTATCAAAATAGAAACTTTATTCCTATGAACAGGAAAAACCTAGTAATATAAAAGTAATAGTCTCAATAGGCCTGATCCAGACCTATGCTCGTGTACATTTTTATAGCGATCGTAAGCATAAAAACGGCTTTTTGTACTTACTGCGCATGTGCGGGACAGTTTTTACGCTGAGAAATTCTGATTGTATGAGCCGTGAGCATATTAGGTTCATATTAACGGTCAAGGGGGCGTGCCTGCCTTACGAAAACCGTAAATATGCACCGAGGGCGGGGTGAGGTATTTAAATCGTACAGTATGGGCGTGCTAAGCGTCGTAACTATGCAATGAGCATACGGACGCCCGCGGTTACAATAAAAAAAGTTAGGGTAGGGTTTGCTGGGTGTAAGAAAGCAAAACTTAGTACAACCAAGGGGAGTTCCTATTGCCGTGCATTGTAGGCACGTCGGCGTTAATACGCTACGCACACAAGCGTAGGTCTGGATCAGGCCCAATGTGTCTATGTGATATATAGAATAGAAAAAAATAACTTTTATTGGGCTACATTCAATTAAAGCCAATTGCTGAAAGTAAAACTATATAAGGAATTAACCAATAAAGTATAGAAATCTACACATATTAAATATACCTCCATCCAGCCTTTCTACCTCCTCCTTCTGTTTGTTTCTCTACAGCCATCCAATATCCTTCTCCGTGTGTGTGTGTCTCTGCAGTCATCCTTTCCTGCCCTTTGGTGCATCTCTAAAGCCATCCAGTCTCCCCCACCATTTGTGTCTCTCTAGAGCCATCCAATCTCTCCTCTCCTTGTGTATGTGTGCCTCCACAGTTAGCCTTTCTGCCCCTTCTTGTATGTGACAGACCAGTTAGCTTTTCTGCCTCTACGTTTTGTGTGTTTAATAAGCCTTATTGCCCCTTCCTTGTGTGTGTCCAGACAGACTTATTGCCCCTTCTTTTGTGTGACCATTCAGCCTTAATGCCCTTTCTTCTATGTGTCCAGCCAGCCTAATTGCCCCTCCTTCTGTGTCCAGCCAGCCTTTTTGCCTCCTTTTTTATTCTTTTTCAGTCAGAATTATTGCCCCTCTTTCAGTGTCCAGTCAGTGTATCCAACTAGCTTTATTGCCCGTTCCTTTTGTGTCCAACCACTCTTATTGTCCCTCTTTGTGTCCAGTCCGTCTTATGCCCCCTCATTCTGTGTCTATTCAGCCTTATGTTACATGGCGTGGGATCGGCATGTAACGCTCTTACATGCTCCCTTGGCTCTCTCCCGGAGGAAGCACACCACTTCTTGCTCTCCGGTCAGCTTCCCTCTGCTTGCCGTCATGTGGGCGGATGGCATGCAAAATAGCCATGTCCCATCCGCTCTGTCTCCCCACCACTTGCTCCCCATTGGCTGTGGCTCAGCTGTTCTGGCTGCTAGGCAGCCATAATGCTCTTTCTCCTTGCGCTGCAGCGTGCTGTCTCTCCTCTTGCCCCGGCTGTAGTATAAGCACTGTTCTTAGGTCAGGGAGGCTGGTCCACTCTCTGCCTCCTGATTGGCCAGCCTCCCTATAAATAGAGTGGCAAGTTCACTCCAGGCCCGCTGGTTATAGCGTCAGTTGCCCCCGCATCCTTCTCATTCTCCTTGCTTTGCTAGGAGTGAGTGCCCATTCCTCATCTTTGCCCCTTGTGTCTTCTGTTTTCCTACCCTTGCCTTGTTCCTTGCCTCTGTACGCTTGTGCTTGTTTCTGGTCTGTCTGAGTGAGTATTAGCCCTTGTCTGTATCACAGTTTGTCCGTCATTGTGGTGTCCTATTGCATTGGTATTTTATCTTTGTTTGTCTCTGTGTCTTACCCGCACGCATAGGAGTTGTGCACCGGGGGCCGCGACCTGCCTTGTTCTGCAGCCCAGACTGTGACCACCATAAGTGGCTCCATTTAACACCAGAACTCTGGTTAGACTCCGCGCCCTAGTGAGCAGTCTCCTAACACCTGCCCTATTTCCCCCTCTATACTTGTGTCCAGTCAGCCTTGGCCCCTTTTTCTGTTTGTCCAACTAGCCTTATTGCCCCACCTACTGTATCAAGCCAGCCTTATTGTCCCCTCCTTCTATGTCCAGCCAGCCTTATTTCCCACTCTTTATTTGTGTCCAGCCAGCCTTATTGCCCCTCCTTCTGTGCCCAGTCAGTTTTATACCCCCTCCTTCTATGTATAACCAGCCTTATTGCCCCTTCTTTCTGTGTGTCCAACCAGTCTTATTGCCCCCCTTTGTGTTCAGTCAGTTTTATTGCCCCCTCTTTCTGTGTCCAGGCACCCTTATTGCCCCCCTTCGTAATTTTTGTCCAGTCAGCCTTATTGGCCCCTTTTTCTGTTTGTCCATCCAGCCTTATTGCCCTGTCTTCTGTGTCCAGGAAGCCTTATTAAGCCCTCCTGCTGTGTTTAGTCAACCTTACTGTCCCCTCCTGTGTCCATTCAGCATTATTGCCTGCTTCTTCTGTGTTCAGCCAGCCTTATTTTGCCCCTTTTCATTAGTGTCCAGCCACCCTTCCCCTTTTTCTGTTTGTCCAACCAGCCTTATTGCCCCACCTTCTGTATCCTGCCAGCCTTATTTCCCCCTCTTTATTTGTGTCCAGTAAGCTTTATTTGCCCCTTTTTCTGTTTTTCCACCCAGCCTTATTGCCCCATCTTCTGTGTCCAGTCAGCCTTATTGTCCCCTCGTTCTATGTCCTTTCAGCTTTATTGGCCCCCTCAATTTTTGGCCAGCCAGCCTTATTGGCCCCTTTTACTGTTTGTCCAACCAGACTTATTGCCCCACCTTATGTGTCCAGTCAGCCTTATTGAGCCCTCCTTCTGCGTTTATTCAGCCTTACTGCCCCCTCCTTCTGTGTCCAGCAAGCCTTATTGCCAACCCTATAAATTTTTGTCCAGTCAGCCTTAATTTCCCTTCCTTTTTTGTCCAACCAGTCTTATTGTCCCCTCTTTGTGCCCAGTCAGCCTTATTTCCTCTCATTATGTGTCCACCTAACATTATTGCCCCTCTTTGTGTCCATTCAGTCTTATTGCTGCCTCTTTACTTGTTCCACCTCTCCATGGTAATTAAATCCCCATTCCCCAACTACCTTTTTCCATAATCTTGTTACACTTTGCAGGAAGAGTCCTAGCAGGGTGTGAAGTTTCCTTTCTGGGGTTAAGTGTCTGATTTCCCTCAGCTGCCTGTTAATTAAGTTCCCTGGTCAGAGCTCTCTGCTGATTGGTGGGAGGTCCTTTAAATAGTTTGCTCGGGAATACTCCGTTGTCGGCTATAGCGTCTGATGTATTCCTGCGTCCTGCGTTTGATCGTGTGCTCTCCTCATGCATCTGCCTTGGATTCGTTTGGTGTTTACCCTTTGTTTACCTTTTGTTACCCTTGCCTGTCTCTGTCTTGTTGTCTGCCCTGTCTGTGGTTCTCAGTCTGCGGTACGAGTAACTTGCTGCTCGCACTGGCAGCTGGGTTCCTTTGTCCGGTACAGCGTTCTCCTTGTCGAGTGTTGTGAGTTTTCCATCTCTCACTTTCTGTACCTGATCTGAGTTTTCCATCTACTCAGAGCTCTGTTGTGCCACTGTACTTACCATCTTGTAGTGTGTATTCCGCTGTGTATACCATCTCTGCAGTGTGTATTCCACTGTATGTACCATCTCTGCAGTGTGTATTCTGCTGTGTTTGTCATCCTCACAGTGTAATTTAGATTTGCTGCTTTTTCCTTCCCACAGTCTGTAGTAGAAATTGTGTTTGTCTCCTCTCCGTGTGCAGTGCTGTATGGTTTCCTTGCAGCATGTTGACCCATGCTCTGGGTCCTAGTGCTAGCTCCCTGGTGTTCTCTATCTTACCTTGTGCAGCTCTCTTGCTTCCACCTCCACTGTGTCCATCTCCAATGTGTAGTGTGTGTATTTCCCGGTCCTCTGGACTTTGGCCTTGGTGCGCTTTCTATAACATTGTAGCCATCTCCTGTACACCTGCGGTCTTTTGCTATTATTTCTGTTTATATCTGCCTTGTAAATTGTGTGTGGGTTCCAGCCTGCCTTCTTGTATGCCTGGGTTCCTGCCTCCATTTTTGTATGCTCATGTTTAAGTACACCTATGGTCTCTAGCCCTGGTCTATTGTATTGTGAGCAAGGGTTCTTGCAAAGTCAATGTTGTGCAAGGGTTCCTGCAAAATCATTGTTGTTGTGCAAGGGTTCCTGGTTGTGACTCGGTTCCTGTGCAGGCACCTCCGCTGCAGATCCTCTCGGGGGCTTCTCCTTCTCCTCTCCAGCAGCCAAATCCATCCCCAGAATCAGGGGCTCTGGTTAAAACCTGATTTGGGGTTAGACTCTGCGCCCCGGTGAGAAACCCCCTTGACAACTGTAACAACTGTAACAAATCTTACCTTTGATGTCTTCTTTCCTCCAGCTCTCTCCTCCGCAGTGCGCTCTGCAGAATTATGACACCAGCTTGACCTTAGGCATTGCACAGCCAGCTCTGCAGCGGGGTTGCACAGGTTCTAAGAGAAGATTCCACCCCCTTGCAAAAAGGGGTGGAGCTTACAGGCACTGGAGCCCACCGTGGTTTCCCCCAGTTCCCCTGGCATCAACTGCAAATAAACTACCACAGGCTACATAACCTTTATGCAGACTGAGTGTTAGGTCACATAGAGGACTGCCCATTAAAGGCCTAACATAGGATTATTCTCTTCCTACTCCACATATATTTTGGCTTCTTATTTTAGATGGAACTACTACCCACATTGTCGTTTTGAAGAAATAGGAGAATTTATTCACTGCTGTTAAAACAGATGGATTAGCTCTAACCACATTTTATTGTCTTTGTGTTAGGATTCTTGTGTGAATAGTAGTAGTCAACATCTCATATTTGTATTTTTCATTTCCATAACTTTCCCTAGTTTAAAGTGTTTCAGCATGTAACCAATATAGCTTGAGGCGGTCAGACCAACAGGCTAAAGGGTTGACATGGCACGTGCATGATGCTATGTTATTCTGAGCTTTTCTTTTTCTTTCATAGTTACTATTAAATGGCCTAAACTTATATTAATAACATACTTTTCTTCTGAACAGAATTTGTATTAATATCTATGCAGGCTTGTTATTCCCAAAAAGCTACATGAATGTGTCACAACCATTGCCTGCAGTGACCTCTCTCCACCACCAGGGGCCCTCCATGCTCTCTCTAGCTCCAGTCACAGTCTTGTCTGATTTTCTACAGTCCAGCTCTGTGGCTACATCTGATGACTACAGCTAATTAATCAGAATTCCTGACACCTGCTTATTACCAGCAAGTTCCAATCCTCCCTTGTTGGTTCATTGTTGTCTGTCCTAGTCTGTTTGACTCTGCCCTTCTCCCTGTGTTCCAGCTCCCTGTCTTGGAGAACCCCTGGATTTTGCTCCAAGCTATTTCCATTCAAGTCTGTCTGCATAACATCCTGACCTGCCTGACTTACCTGAACTACTGCTCCCAGCATCACCCTGCAAGCCTGCTCCTGCTATCCAGTTCAAGCCTGCTATTGCTATACAGTTCAGCCTGCTCCTACTATCCAATTCAAGCCTGCTGTTGCTATCCAGTTCAGCCTGCTCCTGCTATCCAGTTCAAGCCTACTGTTGCTATCCAGTTCAGCCTGCTCCTGCTATCCAGTTCAAGTCTGCTGTTGCTATCCAGTTCAGCCTGCTCCTGCTATCCAGTTCAAGCCTGCTGTTGCCATACAGTTCAAGCCTGCTGTTGCTACCTAGTTCAAGCCTGCTATCGCCATACAGTTCAAGCCTGCTGTTGCTACCCAGTTCAAGACTGCTGTTGCTATACAGTTCAAGCCTGCTGTTGCTACCTAGTTCAAGCCTGTTGTTGCTATCCAGTTCAGCCTGATGTTGCTATCCAGTTCAGCCTGCTGTTTCTATCCTGTCCAGCCTGCTGTTTCAATCCTATCCAGCCCACTGTTTCCAATTCAGCTCAGCCTATAGACTCCAGCCCAGTCTAGCCAGTTCAGCTACGGGTCCCAGTCCGACATAGTCCGTTCCTGCCAAAGACTCCTTGAACTCTGTTTTACCTTGCCTGTCTCAGTCCAACCAATTCCTGTACATATATACTTTTACAGTGCCGCAAGTTTATTGCTGCCCTCCTCCTGAACTCCTGTACTACCCACCTTGTTTTGCAATAAACCTTGTTGAATTTACAGAGACTCCATGTTCATGACAGAATGCATTAAACACATACAGATATTTTGTCCGTCTGACAGACATCCTAAATATTGATTGCTAACACAGCAACATCCAATTAAAAAGTGTATGAGATAAGATTTCACAAAGATAAGTGTGTTACAGAGGAGACCACATATTAAAATGATTTGGGCTGCTTGCCGCATTAACCAAATATGTCAGGTAAAGAAATGATAAGTGATAACACAAATATTTGAGGTACCAAGCTCCTATCTATATGTCTGTATAAATAAAATAGCATTTAACTATATA
>WWET01002438.1:51420-71548 GCA_011038615.1 Limnodynastes dumerilii
ATATATTCCTATAGCATGAATTCCCTTTCGTTTTCAAATGGTCAGAACCACTCAAAGACATCATTAATGACGGATCCATGATTTGGGACTGGAGAGAGAATAAAATAGAGATAGACCCAAGGTAGTTATTGCTAAATTTCTTCATTACAGGAATAGGGAATAAATGCTCGGCACATATAGAACTCTTCCTACCCTTAGAGTTAAGGACAATAAAGTCCTAATTTTCCAGGGTTTCTCTCTACAGGTCTTGCAAAGAAGATAAGAGTTTGCCACAATGGGCCAGATCCTGACCTATGACCGCTCGCTATAGTTGTAAAAATGCTATTTTTAATGTTCTGCGCATGCACGCGGCAGATGTTACGACCAGAAACTCTGATCGTACTTATGAGACTACGATCAACAGCGTAACTACAAACAAAGGGGCGTGCCAGCCTTACAACACCCGTAATTACGCTTTGGAGGCGGGGTGAGGCATGTAAATTGTACAGTGTGGGTGTGCTTAGGTGCGTAAGTACGTGCAGCCGTTACTGGCGGAGAGCATTTACGCTTGGAAAAGTTAGGGTAGGGTTTGGCAAGCGTAACACGGCTAAACTACGTACGAACGAGGGGAGTGCATAATAATTACGAAAGCATAAATAAACTATGCACTGAAACGTAAACCGAACACAGGTCTGGATCTGGCCCAATATGTAGAACCTTGTATGAACATCACTATAAGCTTACCTTGGCTTTCCAGGCCAAGTTAAAGATCTTGCATAATAGCCAAACATATACCTTTGACAACTCAAAGGAAGCCAGAGATTTTGGGCCGGATTCACAACTCCGTAAGTGTTCAACATATGTCTTTAATTTCCCAATACTAGCTATTACGCATGTGTAGTAACTATTTTACGTAATCTATGTATTGTTTCTTCTGTGAAATTAAAGACATATGTTGAACACTTACGGAGTTGTGAATCTCTTTGATACAGTATGTCACCCAGTGCCGGATTATCCATGGGGCAATCGGGGCTGTCGTTCCGGGGCCCCCACACACAAAGGTCCCCCACAGATTGCCGTGAAAGAGGATGGATGTCAGTGATTGACATCCTCCTCTTAAGCACAGTGTATCGCAGCCGCCATCATATTCCGGCAGCTGCAATAGTGTGCTTAGGAGCAGGATGTCAATCACTGACATCCATCCTCTTACACTGTAGCCGGGGAGCAAGGGGGTGGAGCATCCACGTAGCGCTCCTTTCCCCTGCCTGCACAGAGCTGGCTGCGCTATGCACAGCCACTGCTCTGTTTACAAGGCTTTATGTGACCTATGGTCACGTGAGCGTCACAATTCTTCAGAGCGCCCACCGCAGAGGACAGAGCCGGAGGAGAGGCAGCAAATGTAAGTTTATTGTAAAGTTTTTAAAGAAAATGGAATGGGGATTTAAACAGAGATGGGCACAAAGGCTGGGTGGACACAAAGGGGAGGCAATAGTGTTCTGGAAATAAAAGGATGGGCAATAAAGCTGAATGGACACAAAAAGGGGGGCAATATGGTTGACTAGAAACACATAAAGATGGCAATCAGATTGACTTGATACAAAGAGGGGTCAATAAGATTGTTGGACACAGAAGGAAAGGGCATAAGGCTGGTTGAATACACAGAAGGAGGGGGTATAAAGCTAACTGGATATAGAAGGAGGGGCAATAAGGCTTACTGGATACACATAAAAAGGTAATAAAGCTGGCTGGACACAGAAGGAGGGGGCAATAAGGCTAACTAGATGCAAATAAATAGGGGGGCAATTTTTCTGTATGTTAATTTGAAGCAGGGGCCCCCCACAATTTAGTTGCCCAGGGGCCCCCACAGACCTTAATCCGGTCCTGATGTCACTTAACACTACTACCACGTGTTTTTAGTCAATGGATGAGTGTTTATAAATCACAAATAAAGGCTTGTTTATTAAATTTTATGCTGATTTCACATTTTGTGCTAGACTTTAACCATGTAAAGTTGCCATTATTTGTTTATATTTTGAGGTTTATTTTGAACTTTTGATAACAAACATAATTGCATTTCCTTATATTTAGCAGTATTGGTTGTTTGTTTTGCTTTTATTTTTAAAATGATTATTTTGTAAATGTTATATGAAAGTCTTTATTTGTAGTGGATCATTGTATTTCTAGCTTCATGCAGTATCTGTTTATGTTTATTGTAAAGTATGTCACGATTATTTCAAGTTATATTTTTAATGATTAATGTTGTTTACATATGTTAATGAAAGTCCTTGCTGTTTTTAGAAAACTTTACTTTTCAAAAGCCTAATCAGTGTGATTAGTTACAAATATCTTTGAATCATAAGCAATTTTAAGCATCTAAACGCACGTCCGATTCACAGCTAATAAAGTCTCCATGTATAAAAGGACTTAAGTCCTTAAGTTGCACTCCTGACACAGGGGAGTAGTTACCTCGGTTCTTTCTTTTCTCTGAATTGGTATTGCGGATTTTTCACGTGCGTATATTTTAGTAAGTTCGCATCTTTACTCTCAAGTGTGAATCAGGTCCACCCTTCTTACAATATCTTTGAGTTTCATTTTTATTTACCTTCACAATCAGGAAGAACATTGCTCCAAGTTCCATCTGCTAGGCATTCTCTATAATTCCTTTTTGATATCATCCTGTAACTAAAAAGTGAACCAAAAAAAAAGACAACTTCACAATGGAGGCTCATTATCAAAGTTATCATAATAAAAACCCACACTCGCAATGGATCAATAAAGTTTTCTTCATACCTATTTATCTTATTTATCTCTTGCTAGCAGGTTCGTAAAGATGAGCATTAAGAATTTGTATTTTACAAGTCATTGAAATTAATATCACATACTTATATGTATACATTTTTACATAAATTTTCTACAATGTAGTGACGTGCATATTGCACCATGTTGAATAATATATACATTGTGATACATTAGTTATGCGTATGTCGGATCAAAAGGCACAATGGGCCTGATCCAGACCTATGCCCAGGAGCGTTTTTACGCTTTTTGTAAGCGTAAAAGCGGTCATTGTACTTATTGCGCATGCTAAGAAACACTGAGCGTATGGGCCTTGAGCGTACTAGCCTCGTAACAACGAATGAAGGGGCTTGCCTAACTTACGAAACCCGTAATTATGCTTCGAGGGTGGGGTGAGACATTTAAACCGTACAGTATGGGCGTGCTAAGCATCGTAAGTACGCAAGGAGCTTACGGACACCCACGGTTATGTTCAGAAAAGTTAGGGTAGGGTTTGCTCGGCGTAAGACAGCAAAAGTAAGTACGACCAAGGGAAGTTCCTAGGGGAGTGCATCGTAGGTACGCTGGCGTAAATTCACTACGAACAAGAGCGTTTCATGAGCATAGGTCTGGATCAGGCCCAGTGTTGCTATGTACATCTAATAGGGATGTAATCAAATAAACATTTGGGGGAGGGGGGTTGCAAAAAGAAATAGAGGAGTCAGAATAAGCTAGTGGGGAGGGATTGCAGTGAAAATACGGATGATGTAGCCAATGCAATGCACCAAGGTCTGCAGTAACTGGGTTAGCAGTATGACTGCCAACTGCTGCCAAGGTATTTATAAACAGTGGGCCGGATTCACACCACCAGACGTATTGCATATACGTCCGGTGGTGTGAATCCGGCCTAGTGTTTAGAACTCTAAATTCTTAGTGATGTCTATTAAATGCAGCTTAATGCTGTCACTCTTCCTACCGAGTTTATCGTCCATGGGTGCAGGGTAGATGGCTGTTTGTATCCAGGCCTCATAGCAGCCACACTCCCTTGCAAGTATACCCCCAGTATACCCTCGCAGTGGTATACACGAGGGGCAGGGGTGTGAAAGGCCTGAGGCAGTGGGTACATATTACTGTGAATGCCCCAACAGAAATTGTCATGATAAGTACGATCCTGATGTAAACTGATTGTAGGATAAAAGCCATCACATTGTATTTCCCATCTTATTGAATATGAAGGAAAACTTTTTGGACAGATCTTCATTTGAATAAATATTAACACGTTTTTAAAAGTTCTACATCAAAATATGCCAACTCACCCTTCATTACAGTTATATGTTACCCTCGAGCCAAATAAAAAGTCTACACCTTCTAGCTCTGCATTTGATACTTCTCCAGGATTACCACATGATCTACCTAAAATAAAGAGATACTTAAAATTAAAGTGACATTTTAAATATTGTTTAAAAATCACTATTTAAATATCAGAGAGCTATGGGTGTTAGGAAACCACTCACCAGAGGGTGAAGTCTAACTGGGGCCTGGTTTTTACAACCCTTTGATGGTGAGGTTAGGCTTGGCTGCAGGACGCGGCCTTCCCGGCAGCGGACCCTATGCGTGCATGTAAGAGGACAGGATAAGACAAGGGACCCAGTGAGGGACTGACAAAACACCACAACAGACCATGAACAAACTAGGGGCAAACATTCACAGACACACACAGCAAACAAGCAAGGAGGGAAGAGGAAGCACACTCGCAGCAAGGCAGGAAACAAAGGCAAGCCAGGGAGAACATGGATCACAAAGGTTTAAATGAGGAAGGGTTACTCAGAGATCAAGGCTGACAGACACTGGCAAGACAAAGGAACTGAAAAGCTGACCAGCAGGGTAGCGGAACACTATAACCAGCAGTAGCAGCATGCCCTTGCCCGGCTATTTACAAGGAGATTGTCCAAACAGAAGCACAGGACCCTGGACCAGCCTCCCCAGAGTCATTGGACAAGGTCCCCGTGTGACCAATGGCTGTGTGTCATGCCCAAGCAGTGCATCCAATACAGTGCGGGAGTCCCGGCAGCTGGAAGAGAGCTGTACTCACCGTGCACCGCTGGGCAGAGTGTCCATAAAAATATTCCCCCTTAACAAGGGGTAATGAAGCCCCTATTACCAGGCTTTAAGGGATACTTCTTGAAAAAGCTAATCCGGCGGTCAGCATGAAGATCCTTTTTTGGAACCCATCTTTCCTCAGGGCCATAACCTCTCCAATGCACCAGGAAATGTGTTCGCACCCTCACACACTTGGCATCTATGTTACTCTCTACCTCAAGTTTTTGATGGTCATCCACATCCACAGGAGGGGGCCTGGAAACGGACACTGAATCAAACTTCATTGATAAAACCTGGCTTGTTTCATCAATGGAAGGAATTCGATATTCTCAGGTTCCTGGGCAGTGTTATGATACCAGTAGTCAGACGGGAGAAGGAGCAGGTACTGGACAGTTGACTGGGGTCCAGAGGTACTGCAGGAAGTTCCACATTGTGCGGATGACACAGCCAGGTCGCAGAGTCTTTCGGGGACCTGGTGTTCGCTAGAGCTCCTAATGGTGTGTATAGTCTGGGCTGCAGTACTCCCCAAGGTTGCAGCCCCTGGAGCAACGCCCAGAAGAAGAAACAGAGGAACAGAAGGGAGAAACAGGAAGAAACAGGCCAGTAGAGCTTGGCCTGTAACGAACAACGGTAAACACTAAGACAGAGATTGGAGACTGGCGGAGGAAAGACGGGACTAACAGGACAGACAATACTAACTAGGGCAAACGCACACACAGCCAAACAGTGGGAACCCCTGGAGGGGTTAACAAATACAGTCACACAGGAGCGGCAAGATAAATACAAAACTGGACTGAACGATAAAGTGGAAGAGAGAGGTAATGGAACACTGAGGGCAAGGATGCAAGGTACTGGGCAGGAACAATGATGGGACACTCAAGAAAGCAATAAGAGAAAAGCACAAGGCAAGAGAGAGCAAAGCAGCATGCACAGTAACTGAGAACATGAACTATAACTGGCGCTGAATGAATGACAGAGTGGGTCTGAAATAGGGGCTGTTGTTCCCTGATTGGCCAGTGACAGACCAGCCTCCTGAGTGAGGAGGCGTTGCTCTGGAAACTGAGGACACATTTAATGCAGGGCTGACATGTTGGACGCGTGCCTCAGACTGTAGCAGCTTCCACGTGCGTCTGGTTGCTATGACGCCATTGTGAGGGGAGCCGTTGGACAGGAGAACAACAGAAGGGCTGACAGGAATGGAGACGGGTGCAGCGGAGGTGCGGGAAGGGCAGCCAGATAAGAAATCAGCTAGCCGCTCGCACATGGCTATGGCTGCTGTAAGAGGCAGAACCAAATTGTACAACATAGGGTTAATGCTTACTAACGCACAGCATATCGGCATGCACTGCCCCCGACACTCCCCCTGTAATTACACACTATTATGCCGGCTGAAGGCTACCCTAACTTCATCCAGCGTAACAGTGTGTAGTTTCACCAGGCACAGGATCGTAAATAGCCAAACCCGCCCTCCCTGCCTCATTAGTATGCCTACCCCCGCCTATTGTCCCTAACTACAGCGTCTTACGGATGCCGTATCTGAGGAACGCCCCTTCGTCCGTAACTACGCTGTAGTTACGGATGCCTGATTCAAACTAAAGAAATTCACTATCTACGCCGGGCAACATCTGCCCGGCGCATGCGCAGATCGTCTACACAGCTGATCTTATGCATACGCCTGCCGTACCTACAGCGGCTGGCGTAGGTCTGGATCAGACCCAAAGACACACAAGGCCTCATTTACTAAGCTGAATGAGGTGAGAGTTTTAAAAGAGGTGAGAGTTTGCCCATAGCAACCAATCAAATTCTAGATCTTATTTAACTATTGTATTTTAGAGAATGTCAGCTAGAATCTGATTGGTTGCTCTGGGCAAACTCTCACCTATTTCAGCTTAGTAAATGTGGCCCATAGTGTTATATAATGTTTGTTTGGAGTGTCAGACCTCTCTTTTTTTCCTTGTAGTTACACATTGGTCACTTTTGGTCCTCTGCTGGCACCTCTTCCATTTATATATACACTTGCACACATTTCATATATTTGAATAGAAGCGCGGCCTTGTGTTTTTTTGATACTGTTACTAATTTTACTTTGGGATCCTGACCCCTCCCCAATATGGCCGCTGCACACTGTTCAAACGGCAGGAGTGTCTTAATACAGACCTCCTGAGTACACAATATGACACAGAGTGTTATATAATGTTTGTTTGGAGAGCTGGACCTCTCTTTTCTTGCTTGTAGTTACAGAGTCACTTTTGGTCCTTGACTGCACTTCTTCATTTATACTACACTTTCAAACATTTCATATATTTGAATAGAAGCGCAGCCTTGTGTTTTCTTCCAGCATCTTGGGACTTGGAAACTGGATTAGAGTATCAATGGCATCAGATAAACCCTGGTGGTACTGGTTACACAGGATGGGGTCATTCCAGCCAGAATCCACTGCACAATGTAAGAACTCAGCACTATACTCTTTGGTGCAGCGATGAGGGCTTGCAGGTTAGCCTCTGCTGACACCATTTTGTCAAGATCATCATAAAGAAGACCCAGGGCCTGAAAGAGGGCATCCACTGACTGTAATGCAGGATGATTCTTGTGAAACCAAAAGCCCAAGATTATGGATCCCCCTGGAGCAATGAGATGACCAGTCCAACTTGCTGCTGTTTGGAATCAGAGGCCTGGGGTCATAGGAAAAAGTACAACTGTCAGTTTTCTTGTAAATTCCAGAACTGTCTTCAGTCCCCAGAAAACCTATCTAGAAGGTTAACTTTGACATTGGTCATCGTGGAGGGACCCCTCAAGGCATTCAGCTTGGGAATTCACCTTCAGGGTGAGTTCTTGACAAACTATGGGGTCAATCCCTGGACTTGTGCAGCTAGGGACTTGTTTATTTAAGGTCGCTCCATACCGACACTTGGATGGCCAGTTTTAATGTTAGGAAACCACTCACCAGGGCGTGGAGTCTAACTGGGACCTGGTTTTCACTAGAGCCTCTGATGGTGAGGTTAGGCTTGCCTAACCCAGCAGGTCACGGCCCCCGGAGGACTAGACAAGATGAGGGGCCCAGTGAGATTCTGACAAAACACCACAACAGACTGTGAACTAACTAGGGGCAAACACTCACAGAAACGCATGGCAAACAAGTGAGGAGGAAAGAGAGGCAATGGAAAGGGAGACACAAAGGAAGGAAACCACACACTCACAGCAAGGTAGGGAACAAAGGCAAGGCAGGGAGAACAAAGAAGTACAAAGGCTTAAATGTGGAAGGGTCACTTAGAGATCAAGGCTGACAGACACTGGCAAGACACAGGAACTAAAGAACTGACAAGTAGGGTAGCAGGACACTATAACAGGGAGGCTGTCCAATTAGAGGCAGACCCCGGACCAGCCTCCCCAGATTCATTGGACAATGAATATTTATATATGTTACCATTACATTCATTTAATAAAAAGAAAGAAACTTACGTGTGCAAAATACATCAGGAGTTGACCAGGTGTTGTCACCCAAGCATGTTATCGTTGATCTGGTACCAGGAAGACGTGCATAACCAGGACGGCACATGTAAATAACTTTGTCTGGATAAATATATATTTTCTTGTCCAAATATTCTTCTTTAAGTTGTCCATATTTAATTTTTGGAGGTTCAGTGCAGAAATTGGCTTAAATAATGTGAAATATAAATACATTTATGACATTAATATATTTAACACTGCCCATTAACTACAAATTGGTATGTCAACTTATCTACACACAGTAATAGCAAATACTGTGTGCTCCTGACCACTGTTCACTATCAGTTTAGTAGGAACTGTTGAAACTATTCATGCAGTAGGATATATACATTGGATATGGAAAGTCTATACACTCTTAATAAAAGTACAGGTATTTGTTAATTGTTATGTAAAAGCTAAACTCAAAAAATGCTAAACTATTTTTTTTTGTAGCAAGAAAAATACACTGGTAGCATAGCTGTGTACAACCCTAAAATAACAATCCCTGGAAGCTTTATTTGCTTCTATTTAAGCACTTAGAGGGAAATGTAAAACAAGGGTATGATTCTTTTTTTTTTATTAGTCTCCATCAGTCTGTGACAGATACCAAATAATATTCCTCCTCAGCCTGAACACTGCTATTGTTAATATAGCTATATAATTCATTATAATGTTGGGTGTTCTGGAACCATGTGAAGGCATTTTAGCTTCTTATTACCTAAATATGTTTACATTAAATGTAAAATAAAATAAATACTGTATATTAAACGTAATATATTTTTATTTTATTGTGCTATGTAATTGTTAAGTTGCTTTTCTATGTTCTTACAGAATGGTAATTTCTCTTTATTTTCAATTGCTCCAAGATATATTTTAAATTACAACCTTGTTTGAAATAAAATCGGGGAACTTCCCAAACAAAAAAAAAAATATCTGCTGGAAATCATCAATTTTGCTAATTGGCTGTTACATAGACCCCTGATTCCTCGGGGAAGCAAGAATGGCCTCTGAGAAGCAAGAATGGCCTATGCTCTAATCAACTGATTGAGGACTTGAAAATAAAGATGAGTGACACTCACAATATAAAAATACTATGGGCCCCTTGTCTGTCTCAATAGTACCTAAAAGGTGAAATACGGATAAAAATAAAGGGCTAGTTTATGCCAGGTACATATAATTGGGCCTGAAGTAGACTGGCACTCATACAAATGTCTACTTGCTTCTGGTGTAATAAAGTAATGTCACATATCTGCATCATAGGGCCAAGATACTGCCCTGCCTTGTGATCTATCTCCATCCATCCATAGCTGTTGATTATCTGTGGCCAACTGGTACCTTTATATGCTGAATAAAATAACGTAATACTTACCGTTACAAAATGGGTCAGGTTGAGACCATGTAGCATTTTCCAAGCATGTAAGTTTTCTTTCAATGCCAGGAACATGCTGATAACCAGGCCGACATTTGTAATAAATACTGGCACCTATTTCAAAGTCATTGTCTCTTGAAAACTCTTCAGTAAGCTCCGCAAATGGAAGAAGTGGGGGAGAAGGGCAGAGAGGTGCTAAAAATTGAATATATTGTTAAACAGCAAATATAAAGAGAAGAGAATAGAAACTTATCTCTAAATGATGCTCAGTTATGCTTTTGATATCAAACCAATTTACATGCAGAGGAAAAAGGAGTACTTGAAATGACCAAACTAATGAAGAATTCATGAAAAAAAAGTTTTGACTATGGGTTTATAAAGGCAGTATGTTAATGGCATCCAAGCTTTTACCCTCACGCTCAACAGCAAATGGCTGTTACAGTTTATTAATGTTTAGAGTGTTTAGTAGTAGGTTCTGTTTTTTTGAATGACTCTTTGTTTTACTGTTGTTATTATTCTTTATATGTTCTGAACAGATTTAGTTAGCGTTGTTTTTTTTTTACTGATTAAACAGTCTTTTTAATGACTAATCGCATGCATATAGTTATTCATTTGACTGATATTCATTGAGGTCCGGATCCAGACCTCTGTACTACAACCAATTTACGCAAGCTGTTTGTATAAATCAGTTGTATAGAATGCCCAGAACACTGGACTACACATAAACCGCTGGATGTATGGAAGTTGATTCCGTATGTCCTGCATTTCTGTAGTTGGTGCGGGCCAGACCTCTGTGTGTTCTATATGTGCATGGTGGGCTGGCCTACATACTTAAAGCTGGTCCTAACTGTTTGTAATTGTTGTGTATGTGGATGATCTAATTATATATTAAGGGGATATATATCTTTTCAATACATATAACATTAACTCTCAGAAGATGCAATATATTTAACAGCATTACTAACGACTTAAGACCACATGATTATGCCGATTCATATATACACACACAGACACAATTTACCAGCAAAAAGTGTGATTTTCTTCACCTATAGTTGAATATGCAAAGTCATAGGGCCTGATTCAATTAAACGCGAATTTAAAAAAAAAAACGCGGATATAAAATACGCGCCTTTCGAGCGCAAAAATAACCGCTATTCAATTAGAAATGTCCCACCACCTCCAACGCGAGTTAAATGGACCATGAGCGTATTTGTTAGCGCTCATTTTTGTGCTTACCTCCTGTTATAAAACACGCGCGTGTATTTCTATATCTTTACCCATGCAATACAAATGTCAGCACAATCACTTCCCATAAGCAGCCCTGCTGTCATATGTCTGTAATAATCTATTTAGGACCTTCTGCACTTGAATGTCAAAAATTAGACTGCAGCAACTCAGTAATAACGTATTATTGTAGAAGAGAATAATATAAAACAACTTTTTCTGATTGTTGTTTTTTTAAAAACTTCTGCCAGCGTAATATTTCACTTTTCAATGTTCTCTTCTACTTTTTAGTAATTTTTTAACCTACAGCTATTTATTTGAGTTGCAGGCTGCATAGATTTATGTGGATTATCACATTTCTTTTGCCACTGTGCTGGGAGGTGATCAGGAGCATAGAGGAGCTGTACTCTTGAATTTTTTCATGAATGTCACCCTCACATATCATAATACGCACCTTGATGAGGTGCGCAAAAAATGATGTAAAATAACGCGCGAATTTTAATGCGTGTAACGCAATTGAATTGCAAAAATTCGCACTTGCAATGCATTTAAATGGGAACAAAAAATATGCGTGATAGACCAAAAAAATACACGAAAAAAAACGGAATTGAATCGGGACCAAAAAATACGCGTGAAAAAAATATGCAAATTAGCAAAATACGCGGAAAAAATTAACTTTGCGCTTAATTGAATCAGGTTTTGTATTGTTTATTTCTTTGTTTTGAATTTAAGCACGCTAGTTTTTGATTGACTGTGGATCATTACTTGCACATGATCCAGTATTTTATATCCGTTCTTTAAATAGAAGGTGAAAAGGGAATTTGCTCACTGAGTGACTGTGGTGAGTTAGGAGTAAAAGTTATATTTTGGGATAAAAAAATTCTTGAAAGAGCACTGTCCTAATAAGATCGATTTCATAAATTGTGGCCAATCCACATATAATATGACAGGTAACATCAATGTTAGGTTCAGGTTCATACAAGTCACCCTGCATTCACAAGGCAAAAGATCATAATTTTGTACTAAGAAGGTGTCTCAGAGATGCACAATGGTGAAAAACTGAAAGGAAATTACCTTGAGATTTTTCACTGGTATCAAACACGGATTTCTGTTGAATATCATCTGTAAAAAAAATATGGACAGAGAAATATTAATTTCCAAAAATGAAGAAATATAATAATACTTATCACACAGATTACAATTGGATTAAAGTTTTGTTTAGGAAAGACACTGTGCTTTAAATATTCCAATCAGTTGCAGTAAGAAACTATCATAAGAACATTGCTATTTATTCAAATTTATTACATATTCTAAACAAGTATAGTATTCACCCTTAAGTAAGTGCAGAATCTCTGTGCATATTTTTACAATCAGTTAAACTGCGCATGCCCAGAACTCAAATATACACACGGAAATCATGGCCAACTAATTCACAAACACAAAGGAGATGACACTAAATTGTGTAGACGGGAAGCCTTTTGTATTTTCAACATGAAAACTTTATATCCTCATGGCTTAAATGACACAATTCAACTGAATAACATCTAGTTAAGGTTTTTGATTATTAGTGAGGGAGGTTTTGCTTTTTCATACAATTCTGTCTGCATTCTATTTAATCCGTATTTCAATTCCCTATTATTGATAACAATAAACATTATTATTATTGTTTCTATATGTTTTTATATTTATTTTTTTATTTTTATTATTGAATTTTAGTTTTGATTCATTTCCCTAGGTGTTTGCTCTACTTCCATTCCTATCTCCTCTACACCATCATTCTATGAGCATTTAGAGTAGTATTGGGTGTAGATCGTAAGACCTAAGTTGCTGCGCAGATCCTGTTGGGGTTGGAGTTAGGTTGGGAGACCGGGTGAAGATAGGGAAGTAAGAATTCATGTTTTTTTTTATTCAATTCCTATTTTTTTTATTTTATGGAAGGCTCATGTTCTTTTTATACATCCTTGTGTATTGATTTTTTATGGTTAATGGACCGTATTCACAGAGCCGTGTGTACAAAAGTACGCAAAAATATGCACACACGCAGCAAGGCAAAATCCATGACACCCCCCTCACACTGCCGTATTGTCAGTGACTTCCGCCTCCATAGGGCAACCTTAACTGTACGTGTGCATTTATGTGCGTGTATTACTTCCGTACGTGTGTATCTAACTAACCATGCCCTCAAATTATCATTTACATGCCTCCCCCCACCCACTTTCAAGTAACTTTGACCGTTCGGATTTGAACCACCATGTATGTCCCCAAGTGCGATTAACAAGTCCGTGCCTAATGGACTTCCATGCGTAAATACTACGTTACTTGCGTAAATAAAGTTACTACTCATGTGCAGTTACTCCGATTCTAAAAGATGCATGTAACGGCACACAAAATCATATCTGTGAATCTGGTCCAGTGTTTTTACACGCCCTGCTGATATCTGAAGATTACTAAACAACTGACTGAATATAGGAATATCGTGTTGTTAGAAGTAGGAGACTGGCGCTGGAAAGCTGCTGCAATTGCTCCTCATCTAGGAGGGTCTATAAAACCTCCAAAAATACGTACTAACAGAATGGGGATGAGGAAAAAAAGCGCTGCCTAAACTAGGGAAAAAAATGACAGGGGAACTGATAAGTGGTGTATAAAATATGCAGAATAAATGGAGCGTGTAGAAGAGGAAAGAAAATATAAATAAATATGGGGAACAAATATATATGCGGTTCAGTGGATGGGTGGTCCAATATAAATGATCAGGATTACCATAAATACCATAAATAAATAGAGATACAAGGTTCACTAATGATTAATAAAAAGTCCTTAATACATCTAAATTGACAAATAAGTATTACTAATCTACCAGCAATCTCTAAAATTCATAAAGGAAAGTATGTGGATTTATAATAAAGTTGTAATAAAATAGTAATGGTACAGACAGGGAACCAGGGCACAGGTAAGTGCGGCGTCTGCCGCGGTTTGTGATACCACGTGGGAAATGGAGGCCAGCTACGCGTTTCGGGATCACCGGATCCATCTCTCAAGCCGAAGTAACACTCAAGGTTGGGAGGAGGGGTTAAATAGAGGCGCTGATAGGAGTTTTCTCCCGGGTTTCTTTGGTGGGAGTGCACTGTTACACATTAACCCTATGTGGGATCATCACAAAATAAGACGTTAGGCATATTAAAGAAGACATTGGGGTAGATCCTGAACAACGTTTGCAGTACGTTTGTTAGCGTAGCGAATTTTCGCGTACATAAATTCGCTACGCTACCCTTAACACACCCCCTGCACGGCCGTATTTTCTGAAAATACGCAACCCAAACCCTACCTTAACTTTTCCCAACGTAACAGAATACATCCGCTAACGGGCGTACAGACTACGCGAACGTACGCAGCTTAGCACGCCCATACTGTACACTTTAAATACCCCCCCCCCGCCTACTTCACGTAATTCACACGTATTCGTCTCTAACGTAATTTCGGCACGCCCACACGTAATTACTTACGTTCGCAATACGTGAATTATCATTACGTTAGAAAATACGCTACGCGAATGTGCGTATTTTCTGCGGTGCGCATGCGCAGTTCGATCAAATCTGCGAATTTACGTGTCTGCCACACGTAAATTCGCAGAAATGCGTAGTTCAGGATCTGCCCCATTGTTATGATTGGAGAATAATGTATCATAAATAACGGAACCTCATTAAAGAATATAAGTAAATCCATACTGTGGAATGACTGTAAATAAGCATGAGAGAAGATCAGATAATATTAAAAAAGAAAACCACCATCAATAAAATAATAGGAATACTGGAAATGTTTGTGGGTCCTAATGATAACAATATATATAAGGTAGCTAATGGGCAAATTAGGAACACTAACGCCATAAAGGGCTAACGCTGACCTAAGAGACTCCTGCTAAGTCTAACTATTAAGAAATTGGGCTCAGTTTAAAACCAGGGTAGGTGACAATCTGATAAGCGATTTTCACCAATTGTTACTTGACGTATTTGGTATTTGTGGTAAGATTCTTAATGTATTTCTTAGTTTAATTCAAGCGCTTTCCCGAAAGCTGATGTCTCCTTCTGTCAGGAATGAAAGCATGGTGAATGATTATGAATATCGTGTATTTGTAACTTGTGCAATTGTTTTGGTGTCAATATTCAGTCTAATTCTTATGTATTGTCTTAGAGAAGGCATTAAGAGGTTCAGGACCAAACATATCTGTTATGATAATTTGTGATTCTGTTTTATTGCTGCTAAAGTGGAAATACACAGTGATTTAGACACTCCATATGGGTGTAGATGTTGCAATGGCAGTCAGTCTGAAGTGTTCATATGCAAAACTGAAAAAAGTTACATTTGGGTTTGTAAAGATACAGGGGCATATTGATAAAGTGTGGAGCCATGTGAAAGGAGTGTTAGGGGAATCCTAACAACAGGATATCACGGTTACTGTGTACCTAAGGAAGGTCAGAACTTTGAGACCATAACAAGTCAGTCAGGATCAGAGAAATTTTCTGTCCACATTCCATAGGTTTTAGGAGCAACGTGGACCAAACGATAGAGGACTATGAGGAGTCACTGTATTGATAGTTACGAACGATGACTGGTAACTACGGACAGAGGTAAACTGTAGAAACAGAAACCCATTCTCCAGTAATAAATAGTCTGATATTTACCCCAGTGGGATAACTAATATATTGTCACTGGGAAGGTAGAATGGGAACCTCTAATATTAAGGGTGGACGCACCCATATACAGATAGTCCGAGAGGAAGTGGGTCCACATGCCAAGCAGGGGATAGAAAAGATCTTGGAGAAATCATGTTATTATGTTAAGTAAGGAAGCAAAAAAGGGAATTGACAATTGTTGTGCTCCAGGTAATGATTTAATTTCAATGACAAAGAATATGTTGCCTGAGTCAGGGGAAACTTGTGTTTAAAACCTTTTGGAAAGCACAGAGGGTGTTTTAAAGTTTGTTTTATGAGGATCTGGATATTTCCTGGTAAATTCACCACTGTTTTAATGTTTTATGTCATGGTGTCAGGTTATGTCTGTATGTTTGTTAGTAAGAATGTTACCAGCGATGGTATAATGGCTGAACAGGAACAAAGGTCAGAAATTTACACAAACAGTTTTGGCTGTAATTGGTGCAAAGGTGTTATATTTTGGCATTTTGACGGATACCAAGGTTATAATCTACGGTTAATAGGTAGTGGTTGTTTATCTGTAATACCAGGTATATTTTTGGGATCAGCTCATAATTGTACGGATACTGACAGGGGGAATGGTGTTGTGATAACAGGGCATCATACTGAAGAATCTATTGTTAAGCAATACCAGGGTGAAACCTTTCCAGAGATATACGATCATACTATTGGTAAAAATCTGCATTTAAATTTGTTTTGTCCTAATACTGACACAATAAATCAGTTACCATGTTTGACAGTTAGAGGAGGTCTTGGGAAAAATAGACCAGGAGACTCAGGAATTTGTTTGATTTCCAGAAGTGGAATTAGGCCCATTGTCACCAAAAATCTTCCTTTTATTACCCAGTACAGTAGCGATCATAAACGCATCAAAAAAATTCTGGCAAAACACTGGCACCTCCTCTTGCAGGACCCTGAGTTAGTGCCCCATATTTCCATTCAACCTAATCTTATATTTAAAAAAGCGCAGAATTTGCGGAATAAATTAGTAAGGTCCAATTTTGTTGAGAACCATCGGAGAAATCATATTAGAAGTCAAGGTTTTTACCGTTGCAGAACTTGTGTTATCTGCCGCACATGTCCCACAAAATCTCTTAATAAAATAGAGTCCATTACTTCCCGCAGCAATGGCAAGACCATAAAAATAAAAGTTTATTACATGTGAATCCAAGAATTGTATCTATGTACTGGAATGTAGCTGTGGGCTCCAGTACATTAGCAGGACCTCCAGATCTTTAAAAATTAGATGGAGTGAACATGTCCGGAACATTAAGAAAGGCATGACTACACACTCAGTCCCGTCCCATTTTAAAGACTGTCATAACTAATCCATCCAGCATTATCAACTTTACAGGAATTAAGATGATTCAAGAAAATTGGAGAAAAAAAGACGTAGAAACAAGATTAGCTCGCACAGAAATGAAACATATATTTGAACTAGATACCTGCACCCTGAAAGGCCTGAACCTCGATTTTGAGCTTAAATGGTTTTTGTAAAACTTGTCCTTACTTAGTAGACCTACTGTTGGACACCCCCTTCCCTTGTCGATCGCCTCTTTTGAACTTTCGTCACAGGAGTACACCCACACCTACGGTCATACCAGCCCGGTTACACCCAATCACTTCTGATCTTTGAAGTTAAGTGGACATGGGCCCGGTCAGTACTTGGTGGGGCAACCACCTGGGAAGACTGGGTGCGGTAGATGATGGCCTACTCTAGGGGCATGTGGGATGGGAGTGCCAGTTCAAGGGTAAGATTAACACAGAGGTCCACCATTTGACCCTCGAGGTCAAATGGTATAGCGCTATGTCTAGAATAGCGCTATGTCTATAGAGAGCATCCCACGTAACGAATATATTTTTTACTAACATCTTTATCAATATTCTACACATAAAATAATCTTAATAACTTTATTAATATTAAATTGTATCTTAATCTTGTATCAACACAGTCTTTACCCAGAATTTGTTTTTTAAATCTAATTTGATTTTTACTAGTCCTTGATTTTCCATATACCACATTCCTTTCCGTAATATGGACCAAACGTATTTATTTATTTATTTATTTATTAATATTTATTAATATCCTTAATTATAACAATAATAACTATTTTTCTCTAGGGGAACACATTCCACCAGGAGGTATGACACATATTAAAATTGAGCCCAATTTCTTAATAGTTAGACTCAGCAGTAGTTTCTTAGGTCAGCTTTAGCATTTTATGGAGCTAGTGTTCCCAATTTGCCCATTAGCTACCTGGCATATACTGTAATCTATTAGGACCCACAATCATTCCTATCATTTAATTTTTATGGTGGTTTCCGTTTTTCATTAAATATTATCATATCTCCTTCTCATGCCTATTTGCATAGTTACCATCTTCGAGTCATTCCACAGTAATGATTTAGTTATATTCTTTATTAACCCCTCCAATTATAACAATGTCTCCTTTATTATGCCTAACATGTTATCTTGTGATGATCCCACATAGGGTTAATGTGTAACAGTGTACTCCCACTAAAGAAACCCGTAAGAAAACTCCAATCAGCGCCTATATTAAACCCCTCCTCCCAACTTTGAGTGTTACTTCGGCTTAAGAAAGGGTTCCGGCGATCCCCAAACGCGTAGCTGGCCTCCATTTCCCATGTGGACTTCATCATCTGCCTCCGGAGGACTGTCTTTCTGACTACAGCACTTCCTTGCGCTCCAGTCACTTCGCATAGACGTCCGACGGTACTCCTGGACTCCACCGCTTCCCCTCTGACCACCTTGTGTACAGTTACCCGGGACTGACCACACTGATAAGGGAAGTACGGTACCTGTCCCAGGACCGGCGGTCCATGTGACCTATCATACTTTTATTAAACTGAGTGATAATTTTTCATTATATGTATGATGTGCACCTTCTGATTCTTGTCTTTTATATATGTAATAAATATCATTTTATTGTACCTTATTTTCTATTTATTGATTTATTTATTCATTTATTTTAGAGGCTAGATTATAATCTATTTATTACTATTTTATTACAACTTTATTATAAATCCACATACTTTCCTTTATGAATTTTAGAGATTGCTGGTAGATTAATAATACTTATTTATCAATTTAGATGTATTAAGGACTTTTTATTAATCATTAGTGAACCTTGTATCTCTATTTATTTATGGTATTTATGGTAATCCTGATAATTTATATTGGACCACCCATCCACTGAACCGCATATATATTTGTTCCCCATATTTATTTATATTTTCTTTCCTCTTCTACACACTCCATTTATTCTGCATATTTTATACACCACTTATCAGTTCCCCTGTAATTTTTTTCCCTAGTTTAGGCAGCGCTTTTTTTCCTCAACTGACTGAATATATATAATGTTATCCTCCAAGGGCACTTTTGTAATGTGGATAAGTAACCTTGAATCTGTAAGCCCATGCTGCACGATCATTTGCAATGGACAGACTCAGCTGTAAAGGATAATCATCAGGACTACTGCCTACAGTAGTACAAGACTGTACTACCTGTCTTGGAACATTTAAATAGTTGATAAGGTGTATTAATTATATCCCTCTGAAGAAACGCATCAGGGTTCTTACACAGTAGACTAACTTTTTACACTGTCTGGACCTCTCTCTTCCCGAAAAGCGCTTTGTGCCCACTCATTAGAACTTCATCGAGGAAACGGATCTGGGAATAGCGGTACCGCTAGGGGTGTGGGTCCTCGCTTAGAACAGCCCTATTTTGATAGGACCATTTTCTCCCAGCCAGTTGCAAACTAGCTGGGATTTCGATTGCATATGCCTCAATGACGCATAGCATTCAATCCACGGAGCACCAAAGTTTCGATGCTCCGAAAAGGAAAGAGAAAATAGTCCCCCACTCCTTCCCCTAATTCTAACCCTAACCCTCCCCTCTCACTACCCTAACCCTAACCTTCCCTTCCCTGCAGCTTGACCCTAACCCTCCCTTCCTACCATCTTTACCCTAACCCACAATCTCCTGCAGCCTGACCCAAATTCTCCCTTCCCTGTAGCCTGACCTCAACCCTCCATCTCCTGCAGCCAGACCCCCTAACCCTCCCTCTCCCTCAGCCTGACTCTAACCCTACTTCCCCTGCAACTTGACCCTAACCCTCCCACCTTCGCACCCTGGAGAGGTTACTCCGGCTGTAGTGGTGCGGCGGAGGGATAGTGGTGGTATTTCCGAAAAAGAATGGGTGAGTATGCCGATCGGCTGGGTAAGCACAGTCATATTAGCCCCTGTCCTAAGCTATAAACAGGGCCAGTGCTAGCACGTCTGGTGCCCCTCTGCAAAAAATAAATTTGTACCCTTCTCCTTTTGATTTGATAACATTGCTGTGCCGCCTTAATAACCACCTTGGTGCTCATACTACTTAGCTCATACTACTTAGCGGACATTCTTGCGGACACTGCTTGTGCCTATCATGTGTCTCCATCCCCCCCCCCCCCCACATCCCTCTCT
>WWET01002438.1:86304-107582 GCA_011038615.1 Limnodynastes dumerilii
AGGCAAAGAAGTCTGGAGCTAGTCCTAACTGTTTATAATTGTTGTGTATGTGGATGATCTAATTATATATTAAGGGGGCTATATATCATTTCAATACATATAACACTAACTCTCAGAAGATGCAATATATTTAAACAGCATTAGTAACAACTTAAGACCACATGATTATGTTGATTCATGTATACACACACAGACACAATTTACCAGCAAACAGTGTGATTTTCTTCACCTTTTTAATGGATTGTTTATTTCTTTGTTTTTAATTTAATCACGCTAGTTTTTGATTAACTAGGGATCATTAATTGCACTTGATCCAGTATTTTGTATCCGTTCTTTAAATAGAAGGTGAAAAGGGAATTGGCTCACTGATTAACTGTGGTGAGTTTGGAGTAAAAGTTATATTTTGGGTTAAAAAAATTCTTGCAAGAGCACTGTCCTAATAAGATCGATTTCATAAATTGTGGGCAATCTACATATAATATGACAGGTAACATCAATGTCAGGCTCAGGTTCATACATGTCACCCTGCATTCACGAGGCAAAAGATCTTCATTTTGTACTAAGAAGGTGTCCCAGAGATGCACAATGGTGAAAAACCGAAAGGAAATTACCTTGAGTTTCTTCACTGGTATTAAGCACGAATTTCTGTTGAATATCATCTGTAAAAAAAATATTGACAGAGAAATATTAATTTCCAAAAATGAAGAAATATAATAAAACTTATCACACAGATTACAACTGGATTAATGTTCTGTGTAGGAACCACACCGTGCTTTTAATGTTTTAATCAGTTGCAGTAAAAAACTATCATAAGAACATTGGTATTTACTTGAATTTATCACATATCCTAAACAAGAACCGTATTCACCCTTAAGTAAGTGCAGAATCTCTGTATGTATTTTAACAATCATTTAAACTGCGCATGCCCAGAACCCAAATATAAACACAGAAGTCATGGTCAACTAATTCACAAACACAGATGTCTGACCTAAGGCTGATGCATACATTGGCATGGAATGAGTATCGCATGCGTGGCTAGAGGGGAAAGACTCTTAATGCAAATGAACATCACATGGGCTACTAATGTATGGGCGTGCCAATAGAGTTAGGACTGATTCACAAGTAGGAGTGCCTTGTGTAAACTAACATACATACAAGAAAAGTTAAGGTAGCCCTTGACCACTCGTTGAACACGTCATCACTTTCATAGTTGAGGCCATACCTGCTGCGTGTTTTTAATCAATAGATGTGTTTTTGAATGAAACAAATAAAGGCTCTTTTTTAAAATACTATGCTGATTTATATTTTGTATAAGGCTTTAACCTTGTACAGGTGCCATTTGTGGTTTTAACTTTTTAAGGTTTTACTGTCTTTAAATTTTGTAAAACTGTATTGGTTGTATGTGTAAATTAACTTATTTAAATTTCAATTTTTAAAATGTTTAGGAAACAGTGCAATATGCAGTATGCATTTATGTTTTTTAAGTATGTCATGATTTCTTGTTTTTAAAGTTGTATTTTTAATGCTACTTTTATTTAAATATGTTATTGAGGGTACTTGCTGTTTTAAAACAACAAATATAATGTTTACTTTTTATAATCATAATCAGTGAATTTAGTTACGGATCTTTGAATCATAACCAAATTTATGCAACTAAACCCACGCCTGATTCACAGCTAATAAAGTCTGCACGTGCTTAAATATATGCTGCAAATACTACGTCCTTACTTAACCCTCCCGACACAGGAGGAGTGGTTAATCGGGTTCTTTATTTTCTCTGAATCGGTATTTTGGATTTTTCACGTGCGTATATTTAGGAAAGTTCACAAATTTACTCTTAACTGTGAATACGGTCCCAATACAGCAAAGTCCTTTTGCAAAATTTGGGATCCCCGTGCCTCATATTTTAGCGCTAACCCTCCTTACTTTTTACTGACAGACTTGAGTGACACTTTTTCCTACCCTAATCTTATTCTTTTAAACTCATAATATCCCTCCCATTTATATTCCCCACAATACTCCTTCCCTCTTTTGACACCTGGCCACCCCCTTGCTCATTTCCTTCCCTATTATATAACCAGGTTACCTATTTTGCATTTAATACTGCATTTCCAATGTGTTGTCTTTTTGACTAAGTGTTACATGTTACTATGGGATAGATCCAAAACTAAGTACGCTAGGCGTGGACATAAAAACTCTATTATTCATGTAATGCGCACGCGCACAGCAGATGTTATGATGTTATGACACGTAACTCTGAACGCACGTACCAGACTACTATCAACAGCGTAACTACGAATGAAGTGTGCCAGCTATACGACACCCATAATTACGCTTCGGAGGCAGGGTGAGGCATTTAAGTCGTACAGTATGGGCGTGCTTAGGCGCGTTAGTACGTGCAGCCATTACGGCTGACAGGAGTTACGCTTGCAAAAGTTAAGGTAGGGTTTGGAAAGCGTAACGCGGCTAAGCTACGTATGGCCGAGGGGTGTGCCAAGGGGAGTGCATAGTAAATACGCTACGCTAGGAAACGTAATTGAAAAGTAGCTCTGGATCTGGCTCTATGTATGTATACAGGTATTTTTTTACAATGACAGTGTTTTTGATGGTTGTGTCGTACCACCTATATCGTATTATATCGTATACTGCTGGTGATAGTAACCTTTCGCATAAATACAATATAAAAACCCAACTAAATAAATAACTATGGTTTTGCTTATTTTATGTTTATGAGGAGTGTAAACATTGCTGAAGAATGTCTAAACAAGTGATTAACAGAACAAAGGGTTTTTAGGAATATCAAAAGAAAGAGGGATGAACATGCAGGTAAATCTACTGTAAAAAACTAAATAATAAAGGTGATGGTGGAAGAGAGAAGTCACTACAGTACATGTGGAAACAAGGTGAGGAGGACAATAACTTAAAAAGGTTGGGAATGAGGAATGAGAGGGCAGTTACAAAAAGTGCTTAAATAGTGAATCCTAGATAACAAAAAGAAGCTAGAAGGGGCAAGTGAATGTACAAGATAATACATGCTGGTTATCTGTAATACCAATTATCTTTTTTGTTGTGTGTAAAATGTATTAGTCTATTGATTTACTTTTTATTATGTTGTATTTCCAAAAAGAGGTAGAAGACAGGGATTTGAATGGTCATTATAAAGCAAAAGTGGCAGGGTTTAAAATGTTGAGGTATGGGAGGGGGCATGTAAAGGCACTTTAGAATGAGTATAGTGGACATATATATACCAGGGTTGTCGACTTTTAAAAGCCATAGATGCATGCAGGGGCGGGGCTTAATGGTGCGATTTATGCAAATCGCGTAATTAAGCCCGGCCCCTTGACTGTCAATTACCACTTTCAGGGGTTTCACAGGGAGGTGGGTGGGACTTGTTGATGCAATTTGCGTCATCAAGTCCCTCCCTGTCCCTAGCAACACTAGTAAACTAGTGTTGCCAGGCAGGGGGGCAGGACTTGAGGCCGTGGTTTAATGGAAACCCACAAGCCTCAAGTCCCTTGCAGGAAATTTGCCGGCTCTCCTGGGATACAGGGATAAATGCCCAAATTTTGGGAGTCTCCCTTACATTCCAGGAGAGTCATCAACTATGATATATACTGATGGAGGGCTGGGACTACAATCTCTGATGGTCAAGCTGCAGATAGCCATACATGTTTACTAAGTATAATAAAATTGCATTATAGTTGATAAAAAGAGAAATTCTTGAACACTTATGAATCTAATGTTTGTCTATAAAAGAGGGTGCATTATGTGTGACCTTTTGTTCATCAATTGTGAGGCTTTTTATGATTTTAACTTCAGCTTTAGATATGTGAGCCTGATTCAGCATTTTGTGCTATTAACGTAGTTGATGCTTAGATTAGTAGCGTTAAAGATGTGTGCCTTTCCATCAGCTGTGACCTGGATGGAGCATGTGAAGTGTATAACTTATCAAGGGGCTAATATATACCAGGAACAAATTTAATCTTAGATGCTACATTTGAACGACTATACATCCAATGGTAAGAAGATCATACCTGTTCTTTGCTGTGAGTGATCTAGTTTAGTGTTAGGCATTAACATAATATCCAGGGCTGCTTGTCCTAAAAAAAAATAGTAAATTGTAAAAGTTTGTTATGATGAGCAATAATGAACAAACTCTTATTAAATAAGAGGTAAAACACACACTTATATTATACAATGCTGGGTACATAATGTTGGAGATAGAGGCCCGGATCCAGAGCTACGATGTAGCTCTGGATCAGGCCCAGAAACGCTAAGTGCGGTCTCAATACATGTTAATTGCATATAGCACATCAGTGCAAGGCTGTTATATTGCGCATGTGCAGCTACATAAAGTACTGCTCAAAGCCTCACTATTTTACAGAGACTCAGAGACTGAGGGCCTCATTTACTAAAGTCGCTTTTTGACAGCAATTATTAATCACTAGACATCGCTGCGAATTTGCGGCAATATTTTACAAAAAAATCACTGCATTTACTAAGCAGCGCTTTTTGCAGCAATTAATAATCACTGTCAATGTTGATCGATTTTAAAATGGACAAATCGCCATGCTTTTCTATTGAAAAGCACGACGATTTTCCATTTCAAAATTGGCATGCATTATTGTATCACTTATCCTGACAACGCATATACTACTATAAGGCAATGCATGGCCATGTGTTTGTGGTCATGCTAATCCTTATAGTAGCGTAAGCGTCAGCCTGACAAGTGATAAAATGCTACAATGTAATGTAAGACTGGACCATTCTAGCAAGCTGACAAGCATCTCCATTCTACATTACCAGAAGAATTTCAAAGACCGAAGAAACTCCAAGCAAATCATCCCAAGACAGATCAGTCACCCCAACGGTGAGTCGATACTTTACTTTATTATTTAATTACACATTTTCAAATCACACTGCACTTTTTGTACATTTTTAAACGGTGGCCACCATTATAGTGTTTATAAACAGTAAGGGACACTTTTGTTACATTTTATTTATGTTTAACAATGTATTGTTATGTAATGTATTGTTGTAATGTTTATTGAGGGAAATTTTTTATTTTTTTATGGACACATTACACATTACATTGTAGCATTTTATCACTTGTCAGGCTGCCGCCTACACTATTATAAGGATTAGTATGACCACAAACACATGGCCATGCTTTGCCTTATAGTAGTATATGCGTCGGCAGGATAAGTGATAGAATAATGCAGTGTTTTTTTACATTGTGAAAAACACATGTCAACTATGTTGACGTGTTTTTCTATTAAAGTGTGTGGCACTTGTGGCGTTTTTTTTTGGGTCGCGCTTTCTGGGCGATCTAAAGGCGATTTAGTAAAATTGCCTTTAGTGAATACGGTGACCCCTATGTTTTACAAGACAAACAGCTGGACGATTTTTGTCCAGCGATGATTGCCTTGTCGCTTTTGCTAAAGGCTCAAGTCCCGGGACTTTGCCTTTAGTGAATACGGCGATTGCATAATCGCCGGCAAAGTCCCGGGCTTTTAGCAAAAGCGACCTTAGTAAATAGACCCCTGAGAGAGGGTGAGTCAGTCAGAGATATTCCTTTCTCCAGTCTTGTCAGTACTTCATTATATTCATACATCAGAGATAAGAAGCTGCTTTTTCCTTCTGTGAATCCTGATACCACTGTACATCTATATAAATTTTATCCTGCATCATCTGTGTGTGCAGCCTCTTATACTTTACAGAGACTACTGTTCTTGTGTTTCTAATAAATCAGCAACCTGGTTAAGCATTTTCTTAATCATTATTGTGAATCAACACCCTGCGGTTATTGCTGCTTTACTAATTATCAACTTTTCACCTTTATTTATCATATGATAGGACCAGTATATCAGTGCATTGAGATATAAAATAAATAACAGGGACACAGAAAGAAATTATTCAGAATTTTATTTGTATTAAACTCAGCAGATGAAAGGTTGAATAATACAAAGACAAGCATGAACTTTGAAAAGCTTAAAGGTTCAGAGAATTATGGCACATGGAAATTTGCTATAATAATGCAATTAAAACGGGAAAACCTGTGGAAAGTCCCAGTGAGGTGGATAGAACCATGGGTACCATAGGCTTTGATGTAGAACTGCATGTTTATTCCATATTAAGTAGAACAACTCTATAGAGGGCTTATGAAGAAAAGGGTCTCATGAGGAGAATTAATCTTAGAAGTACATTGTATGGGACAAAACTAAGTACCTGAAAAATCTGGAGAAATATGAAGGTGACTCAGAGATTAGCACTTGTGTCTCACAACACCGAGGTCATAAGTTTGATTCCCAGACTTATCAATGTAGAGTTTGTATGTGCTCTGGTTTCATCCCACACTTCAAAAACATGCTAATCATATTAACTGGCTGCTGAAATTAACCTTCGTGTGTGTGTGTTCTAGGGAACTTGGGATGTAGCTCCAATGGGACAAGGATAGACATGAATGTGAAATATTCTCTGTATTTGCAAGGGGGGCAGGGACAGGCATGCAGATGATGGAGAGTGGGAGGCACTTTCACTGTGCATATAACATGTGGGTTATATACACAGACACAATTTACCAGCAAAATCTCTGACTTTCTTTACCCATAACCCTCTGCTCAAAAAAAGCTTAATATTCAAAGTCATAGTGGATCGTTGCATTGTACACACTGATAAATTATCGCTTGAAAGATTAGTTTATTATGTGATCTGCATGATCCTGTCACAAGCATGCATTGCGTAGCCAGCTGTAGTATATTTTTTGTATTTTACATTGCTATAATGCTTTTTTAATATAATTATACTTTTTTTGGGTTTAACTTATGTTCTTAACCTTAAGGTCACATGCAGTTATTTTCAATATTCACAACTGGCTCAGCTCTAAGAACTTACATGTTTTAAATGATAAATTAGTGACATTACCTAGTAATACTCCAATAAAAAGTCTCAGCCAGTAAACGCAAACCTAAAGCAGGGTACACACTGGGGCTTTTAAGCAGATAATCTTTCCAATCACACAATCAAAAGACCAGATCTCTTAATAGACACAGAACTCACTTGCAAAAAGCAAAAGATATCTTTCTATCGTTGATCTGGAATTTAAGGAGCTCTAAAAGATCAAATCAAAAGATTTTTGAGCATCTATGGACAGTACACACTGGTAAGATTCTGGTGAAACGGCCTTTTGTTTGTGTGATTGGAAAGATAATCTGTTGAAAAAGCCCCAGTGTGTACCCAGCCTTAGAGGGACTTCTTTTGTGCATGTGTAAGTAAGAGTTTAGAAATTCTGCCCAAATCCTGATTTAAGTACATTTGCATGGATGAAGGACCCCTAACTTAAGTGAGTGTGATCCTTAAGTCCGTGTGTACAAGGGTAGTTGACTCCCCTTGCACACAAGGACCTTACAAGTTCTGACCCCTACTCTAAATTTTATGCACTCACCTAATATAAAATGGGGCAGGTGCGGAATGGTTAATAATGGCTTAGCCAAGCCCTTACTATACAGCTTCCCCCACTCACTAGGCATACAGCAGGTCCGCCCCACTGAAGGAAGCCAATACTGCATAGATTGGGAGCATCGATCTTGCTGCTCTGTACGCAAGTGCAGTAGGAATGGGCAGGAAACTTATGCTTTGGGCATTGGGCATGTGTAATTACCCTCTCATTCTTAAATCAGAATCCAGTCCTATATTTGCAAAATCATAAACAGTTTACGTTCTGGTAAAATGATGTAACTTATAGAATAATTTTACAGTGTTATACATATATCGGCCTAGTGGTGGGACATTTGTAAGGAAAACCACAAATAAATCTAAACCCATTTGTACGTTTGCAGACCTGATATGTACATATGGAAGGATGTGTAGAATAGTCTAAAGGCACTGGGGGGAGTGGAGAGGACTGGCTGCTACAAAGACTCTGTAAGTTCCACCAACACCAAAGTTCTCACGGACGCGGCTTCCAGAGAACAGATAGACCGTAACAGACCAGCACAGCATACACTCCCGCCCTGTTTATCAGTATTTGTTTATCAAATTTTGTCTTTAGGGATTACACATTCATTCTCACATATAGAGAGGAGTTTATTTGGGGTTTTCTTAGTGTCATTTACACATTTTTTTTATTTATATATATTTTTTCATGTATAGGGATTCGTTCACTTAGTTTTATCAAATAGGTTTGTCTGTGTGTTAAGTTAGATCCAACGTCTGTTTTGTCTTATTCTGTGATTGATCTTATTTGATCAATGATTTTTTATTTTTTTTTTTCAAGTTTGATTTCTGTATAGACCTATTATATATTAGGGATGGTCGGATTTATTACACCATCAGTATTTAATTGAGTTTTCTAGTTCCATACTCACCTGCTTAGATCTATTCTCATTATATTAGTTCTTTTAGACCAGTTTTAGTCCCCTTGGTGGTTCACTCAGTCCTAGTCATATTTGTTATCATTGCCTGGGGAAATGATGATAAGCTCTGAAAGGTTGTAGTATGTGTATGCACTTATTCAATGGCTGTTTCATATTACTTCAGCAAAATGAGGAAGGGACATGATGTTAGCGTGTGTGTTGGTGAAAAGCTACTTTGGACCAAGAACCAGAATTAGGACGAATCAATGATGATGGACTATACATGCATAGTAGGTTTTTTACATTGTCTATAAACCACTTAGGTACATAGATTTAAGACCACACGTAATTTCTTAAGAAAGAGCTGTGCCACAGCAGCCTCCATGGGAAGTTAGGAAAAGTGGGTGGGAAGAGGCATGTAGATTAGGCCATTATAATGTTTCAGAATTGGAAATTAATGCCATCATTCAACTTGGTATGTGAAGCCTGATAAGAATACTAGGTCTCCTGGATATCCAAATAACACTATAATTTGGTCTCTCTGGGTTCTATAGAGATTGCCTTAAATTCTTTCTACAACTGTATTATATGTAGTAGCAGGTCATGGGAGAGGTAAATAAAATTGGGGGAACAATGGGCAGCCTTGTCTTTTTCCTCATTGTCTGATCAATCTCCTCCCCTTCCCCTACATCCTCTTTAATAAGAAGCAGTAAAGGTAGGTTGAAGGAACAATGGGCCTGATCCAGACCTACGCTCGCAAGCGATCGTATGCTGGTCGTAAGCGTAAATTTGGCAGAAAAAACGCACTGCGCATGTGCAGAGTGACAACTTCCGGTCGTACCAAAGACCTTTTCGTAGCGGCGATTCAGGCGTCCGTATTCTTTGCGTTTTTTCCGACGACGGGGCGTGTTTATATATCGAAGTTAGTACGGACGCTGGAGTTAGGGAATGTAGGCGGGGGGAGCCATTTAAATTGTACAGTATGGGCGTGCTTAGCCCACTACGACCAGCGCATTGCTACGAAAATTCGTACCAACGCCGGGAAAAGTTAAGGTAGGGTTCAGCCGGCGTACGGAGGTAAAGGTAAGGGGAGTGTCGTGGGAGTGAAAGTTTTTAGGCTGGAGCGATAATACGCTCCGCTCTCATATGTAGGTCTGGATCAGGCCCAATGGGTCTGATCCAGACTTAATAACGTCAGCTAATAAACGCATGCTGCATTCATAAATTTGGCTGCGGGAACGCACTGCACATGCGCATGGTAGATGCTACGCATCATAACTCTGATCGTATGTAACTTGTACGTAACTCCATACGATAGGGCCTGACATACCTGCGCAAGCTAAATATATGTACTGGGGGGGAGTGAGGCATTTAATTTGTTTAGTATGGGCTGTGTTAGGCACTTACGTAAACAAGACAATACGGACGACGAGATACGCAAGGAAAAGTGAAAAAAGGGTTCTGAACACGTAAGTCAGCTAAGTTATGTGCGTGTGAGCGGAGTTCCAGGGGGGGTGCATTAAACTTAGTAGTGCGTGTCTCGGGTACGCTTGCTTTCGTAAAACTACCTTAAGTCTGGATTACGGCCAATGTTCTATGACTCCAAAACCACAAAGCCATGTGATTGAGCCAAGGGGCCAGATTTACTAAGTTGCAGGTTTGCAAAAGTGGAGATGTTGCCCATAGGAACCAATCAGATTCTAGCTGACATATTCTAGTCTGTAATAGGAAAGTGAGAGCTAGAATCTGATTGGTTGCTATGGGCAACATCTCCACTTTTACAAATCCGCAGCTTAGTAAATATAGCCCAAACGCTTTATGACCATCCAATACGAGAAGCAGATATGTAGATTGTGGGGTCTGGGAGGAGATAAAAGTGGCTACCACTGCTGCCTAGAAGCCCTTCACTGGCACCCTCCTAGTAAATATGTAATTTACTTAAGGTTAATCTTATCATTATATTAATCCTTTATTTATAAGACGATACACAGTTTCATCAGTGCTGAACTTATATAACATAGAACTTGTAATAACTTACCATGGATTATAGTCACATAGGATAACTGATAAAACAGCAGGAGTGTAGAATGAATCAGTATGGACATCATTTTCAAATCTACAATATAGAGTTTCAACATGAGTGAAAAAAGTATATCCAGCAAGGTAAGAAAACTTATCATTAAATATCAGCAATATTGTGTAGTGTTTTGTGTTGTAAATAATTTTGATCACAAAGAATTGTGATGTAGTAAGTTTATGAAATACCCTAATAGAAACATTATTATGTACAGATTGTGACTAACTGAAAAGTTTCTAACATCATCATAACAGGGCGGATCCAGACTTGTCTCCCCGCATTTAAATTGTACAGTAGGGGTGGGTTTAGGTATTTATGAGCCGATCAGTGGTCGGATGGAACGCTGATCTGCTCATGTGACTCAAGGCTGCCCTGTGGCAGTGTAAGTCACACAAGTATGTGCATGAGAGAAGGGAATGACAGGGGAGTTCACTCCCCCTTGTTGACAACAATCTTCCGGATCACCTCCGTTAACAGTGAGTCAAATTTATCAGTCTCCTTTGTATATTGGTAATCTCTTCTTTTAAACGGAACCATTTCATAAGTGGGATACCAATCCTCTTTATATAAACAGCTATATTAGGCTACATATTGACGGACATTGGCCCAGATCGAAACCTACGGCCAACGGGACTTACGCAACAATTTGCCATAAGTCCCCTGTGTTGAAACATTGCGCCAGATGTTCCGACTGTGTAAGTACTGACGTACATAACTAAGAACCGTATTCACACTTAAGTAAGTGTGGAATCTATGTGTGTGTTTTTACGATTTTAAAAACTGCGCATGCCCAGAACCCATATATATGCATGTAAAAAATTTAGCCAATTGATTCACACACGTTGGTCAGACTTATGACTGATGCACGCATCGGCACACAACGAGTCCCGCATGCGTGGCTAGAGGGGAAAGACTCTTAATGCAAATGAGCTGCACATGGGCTACTAATGTATAGTATGGGTGTGCCAACAGAGTTACGACTGATTCACAGGCAGGAGGGTCTTGCGTAAAAGAATATACGCACGGGAAAAGTTACGGTAGCCCTTGAGCACTCGTAAGTTGCTGAAGCCTGTCGTACCATAAGAAAGTCCATGCGTCCATACACACTGCACACAGCATCAGCTGCTGCGTAATTTTAATCAATGCACATGTGACGAGGGTCACCTACTTAAAGCTATGGTTTTTTGCTATTTAATAAAAGGCTTTTATGTTTCAAGCTTTTTTTTTTTAGTTATTTGTGTTTAATTTCAATATAGGAATAATGTTTTCATTTTTTTTTTATGTTTGACTTATTTATACCAGTATGCATAATTACTGTTGTTTAATAATTTATGCTAATAATTTATGCTACATTTGTAAGAATGTCTTTTATTTATTAAAAAAAAAAAACATTTTATTGAACATTTTAAAAACAAATTCTTTTTGCTGGCTTTTATGTTTTGCATTTATCTCTTTTTTATATTTTATTTTTTCCTTTTTTTTGGTTGGTCAGGCACAGTTAGGCACAGTTAGTGTCGTATTCTATTTTCACTTCTTCAAAGAATGAATTGATAATCCAAAAATAAAAAAGCAGTAGAGGCCTGGCAGAGCATCACCAGGGATGAAACCCGGCGTCTGGTGATGTCTATGCGTTCCACACTTCAGACTGTAATTGACTGCAAAGGATTTGCAACAAAGTATTAAAAAGTAAAAGTTTGATTTAGGATTGTTTAGTTTGTCCCATTACTTTTGGTCCCTTCAAAAGTGTAAGGCACATATAGAAACCGTTGTAATTCCTACACCGTTCATCTGATTTGGATGTAAATACCCTCAAATTAAAGCTGAAAGTCTGCAGTTAAAGCACATCTTGTTTGTTTCATTTCAAATCCATTCTGGTAGTGTATAGAGCCCAAAATATGAAAATTGTGTCGATGTCCCAATATTTATTCACCTGACTGTATTTTTAGCCAAGTAAGCAATTTCTATCCTAAGTGTGAATACAGTCCTAAGTTACGTACGTCAGTACTTACGCAGAAGGGATTTACCCTTCATTTACGATGACCGTATCCCTGCCATAGCCATGTAAATGAGGGGTCGGAGGCGGGGAAGCTAAGTCGTAAAAGTTAAGGTAGCAATCTGTAAATCGTGCGGGGTCTGGATCTGTGCCATTATCTTTACAGAATTTGGATTCTGTTAGAATAATAATAATAAAGACATGTAATCATCTACTAATAGTTATATAATTACCTTTGCTAATTAGTAATTGCCTCTCCGCCTATACTGCATATTTTATGTATGTTTACAATTTGAGCCGGCCAACATATGTAACACATGACAAACACAAATACTATTGTCAATAATTGTACTTTAATTGTATTTCTTCATACTAACACCTTTCCCATGTGAGACCTGTAAAAAATCCTTCTTTTTTCCCAGGTCTGAATGCTGGGTTATTAAACACAGGTCTATAAAAATGGGACCTTTCACATCATCACCAAATACCTGGGTTGATCAGATAGTTGCAACTTAAAGAAGTAAAAATTGTGGGGTTTTTTTTACCTATAAGTTGGTTTCTTAACCCATAGGGGCTGATCCAGAGCTGCATGTACGAGGGTATGTCTATAAAATAACGAGACTGTAATTCCACCTATTAAGCAAAGCAGTCAGAACCGGTTATAACTGCATACGTAGTGACCTTGAAGTTGTGGCAGAATGGTTTCCAGAAGGCACAACAGTTAACCAGTATTATTATAAGGAAGTTTTGAAAAAGCTGAGAGAAAGAGTCAGAAAGAAACGGCCGCAACTGTGGAAAAATGGTTTAATTCTTCACCAGGACAATAAGCCTGCTCACACAGCACACAACTTTCTGTGAAGCAGTTTTTGACCAACAATCACATTACTACACTTGAACATCCTCCATATTCGCCCAATTTAGCACCTTGTGACTTTTATATTTTCCCAAAAGTTAAATCAGTGCTTAAAGGGACACATTTTGAGTCAGTTAAAGACAACGGCAGATATGTTGAAACAATTGACAGAAAATTATTTGCACCAGTAGAAAACAAGACTACAGCAATGTATTAGTGCAAATGGGGAGAATATTGAAGGGGACAAGCATTACATTTGTAATACCAATAAATAAAAGTGAGTTATTTTATCAGTCTCATTATTTAATAGACATACCTCATACACTTTTTTTTTTCTGGGTGCAAGTGTAGATCTGAGTAATACCATGTTGAACCACAAGGGGAGGCAAATTTACATTGTGAAAGCAAAATTATATTTTAAGAGGTGAAATTTCTTAGCTCAACTCTGTTTCATAGATTAAACATAAAGCTACGCAGTGTGTGAGTTCTGTGTGCAAAAGTAATGTATTTTCCCTGCATGTAAAGGTTTAGGATTAATGAGCACCCCCTTACTTTGGAAAATGGTATAGCCGAGCTGTACACTTACACCAGATTTACCCTTTCTCCCAAACTCTGAATCCAGGGGCTGTATTCACAAATCCGTTTCCACGTGACGTTGCGTGCATATTTTAGGTACATTTTATCTGCGCATGCGTAGTCACTTTATTTACGTAAGTTACGTAGAATATACGCACGTAGAAGCTTTAGGCACGGACATGTGAATCGCACTTGGGGACATACGTACGGAGGGGCGGGGTTGAAATATGTACCTGAAAAGTTATGTGAAAGAGGGTGGGGGGAAGGCATTTAAATGAGTCTTTGAGGGCGCGGTTACATAGAATCGCACTTACGGAATACATAGACGCACGTAAGAACACGTGTAAAGTTAGAGGTGCTCTATGGAGGTGTAAGTGTATGAGTGCATGGCCGGGATAGGGGAGTGTCGGGGGTGTTGGTGGGTGTCGGCTTGCTACATGCGTGCGTATAATCGCGTACTTTGGAGAAAACGCTTCTCTGAATACGGCCCCAGGGCCACTATCGGCTCCCAGCTGGCGATGTATACAGAGCTCTGAATGCGGCAATTTCTGGATCAGGTCCTAATACAGTATCCCATCATATTCAAAGCACCTTCAAAGACGTATGTCGGCTCTTTGCCGTCACACCTGCGCAATGTAGTGCCGCTATAGTAGTCCGCTGACTTATCGCTTTCACTGAACTTAAGGGTCGTATGCAGACTACCGGATGTATAACATATATGTCCGGTGTTTAGCGTTTTTTACGTTATCTACGTATCTTTTTCTTATGTAGATTGCGTAAATGCAGTCCTGCTCTCCTCTCTCCACTCTGTGTCCTGCTCTCCTCTCTCTCCACATTATCTGTGTCCTGCTCTCCTCTCCCTCCACACTATCTGTGTCCTGCTCTCCTCTCTCTCCACATTATCTGTGTCCTGCTCTCCTCTCTCTCCACATTATCTGTGTCCTGCTCTCCTCTCCCTCCACACTATCTGTGTCCTGCTCTCCTCTCTCTCCACATTATCTGTGTCCTGCTCTCCTCTCTCTCCACATTATCTGTGTCCTGCTCTCCTCTCTCTCCACATTATCTGTGTCCTGCTCTCCTCTCTCTCCACATTATCTGTGTCCTGCTCTCCTCTCTCTCCACATTATCTGTGTCCTGCTCTCCTCTCCCTCCACATTATCTGTGTCCTGCTCTCCTCTCTCTCCACATTATCTGTGTCCTGCTCTCCTCTCTCTCCACATTATCTGTGTCCTGCTCTCCTCTCCCTCCACACTATCTGTGTCCTGCTCTCCTCTCTCTCCACATTATCTGTGTCCTGCTCTCCTCTCTCTCCACATTATCTGTGTCCTGCTCTCCTCTCTCTCCACATTATCTGTGTCCTGCTCTCCTCTCTCTCCACATTATCTGTGTCCTGCTCTCCTCTCTCTCCACATTATCTGTGTCCTGCTCTCCTCTCTCTCCACATTATCTGTGTCCTGCTCTCCTCTCTCTCCACATTATCTGTGTCCTGCTCTCCTCTCTCTCCACATTATCTGTGTCCTGCTCTCCTCTCCCTCCACACTATCTGTGTCCTGCTCTCCTCTCTCTCCACATTATCTGTGTCCTGCTCTCCTCTCTCTCCACATTATCTGTGTCCTGCTCTCCTCTCTCTCCACATTATCTGTGTCCTGCTCTCCTCTCTCTCCACATTATCTGTGTCCTGCTCTCCTCTCTCTCCACATTATCTGTGTCCTGCTCTCCTCTCTCTCCACATTATCTGTGTCCTGCTCTCCTCTCTCTCCACATTATCTGTGTCCTGCTCTCCTCTCTCTCCACATTATCTGTGTCCTGCTCTCCTCTCCCTCCACACTATCTGTGTCCTGCTCTCCTCTCTCTCCACATTATCTGTGTCCTGCTCTCCTCTCTCTCCACATTATCTGTGTCCTGCTCTCCTCTCTCTCCACATTATCTGTGTCCTGCTCTCCTCTCTCTCCACATTATCTGTGTCCTGCTCTCCTCTCTCTCCACATTATCTGTGTCCTGCTCTCCTCTCTCTCCACATTATCTGTGTCCTGCTCTCCTCTCTCTCCACATTATCTGTGTCCTGCTCTCCTCTCTCTCCACATTATCTGTGTCCTGCTCTCCTCTCCCTCCACACTATCTGTGTCCTGCTCTCCTCTCTCTCCACATTATCTGTGTCCTGCTCTCCTCTCTCTCCACATTATCTGTGTCCTGCTCTCCTCTCTCTCCACATTATCTGTGTCCTGCTCTCCTCTCTCTCCACATTATCTGTGTCCTGCTCTCCTCTCTCTCCACATTATCTGTGTCCTGCTCTCCTCTCTCTCCACATTATCTGTGTCCTGCTCTCCTCTCTCTCCACATTATCTGTGTCCTGCTCTCCTCTCTCTCCACATTATCTGTGTCCTGCTCTCCTCTCCCTCCACACTATCTGTGTCCTGCTCTCCTCTCTCTCCACATTATCTGTGTCCTGCTCTCAGGGCTGCAGAGACATGATGGGGATACTGAGGGCTGCAGAGACATGATGGGGTTACTGAGGGCTGCAGAGACATGATGGGGAAATTGGGGGATGCAGAGACATGATGGGAAAATTGGGGGGCTGCAGAGACATGATGGGGATATTGATGGGCTGCAGAGACATGATGGGGAAATTGGGGGCTGCAGAGACATGATGGGGATACTGAGGGATGCTGAGATATCATGGGGAATACTAGGGGCTGCAGAGATATGATGGGAATATTGGGAGACTGGAGACTCATAAGGGGGAGTACATGCAAGGGGGAGAGATTGGATGAATATATACACTACACACACACAAACTGGATAACTTAGTGCTTAAAAGGCTGTGCTTCTATTGTATTATTGTTCCACATTTTTCTGCTTTGTAACTGCATTGCATTGTATTTGGTTTTTTTTAACTGCATTCAGGTTACAAGAATGTTGAATTTATTGTACAGTGGTCAGAAGCATGCAGTCTGTATTGTAAGGTGACCTGTGTGGTATTGCGGTCACTAGGATAATGACTGTAAGGTATGTGTCCCGAAGATATATGGTCTGTATCATATTGCAGTTTTTAGGATGAAATGGAATTTGTATAGTGGAGACTAGAATGCTGCCTGTATTGTATACATATGCTTTCTTTTATTGTTGTTACAAGATTGTGTTTTATGATGTTTACATGGACATTATACTCTAGAAACTCTAATGACAAATTGTTAAACAGGTAGGCGCAAATTTAAAGCTTTCAGGGAGGCGCCGAACACCCTAGCCCCGGCCCTGGTTGGTGATGTTGTACTTGCTGTTCCTTTGTTACAGTGACTTATGAATTATTTAAAACTAGCCAAATCCCATCAAATTGATGGGAAATAAATAAGAGCAGGATACATCCTGTGCATCATTTATCCCACGAATGTGAAACAAAGTACCGGCTCCCAAATAAAAAAAAATACTTTACATCATTTCTATCTCACAAATCTCTTTATTTACTACATTTTTGTGTACATTTTGTCAAATGTTTTTTTTTTACCAATTTTCCCTGCTCCATGCCATCAATCATTTTGATTTTCACACCAACAAGCTCCCTTACCCACAACATATCAATGAGGAGATCATTTTTTCTTTGAATATCCAATGTAATGTGTCACATACTGCGCTATAATTAGTGTGTTAATAATTTTTTTTTTGCACTGAATGCTTTTCCTGCACACCTTTTTATCTCTTTCGCGATTACAGACTCCCTTCCCATTTTTTGGGTATTTGAAATGTAATGTGCCAAATACTGTGCTATAATTAGTGTTTTTAACACTTCTTTTACACAGAATGTTTTTCCTGTACACCTCTCAACTTTTTTACACTACAAACACTTTTTTTTTTTACACAATGTTTTTCCTGCATCCTCTCTCTCTTTCGTGCATCCAGACTTTCTTCTCCGCTACCTAGCAACAGGTATCAAACGCTAGATACACGTACTGCACATGCATCTGGTCCCTGTTGCTGCACATGGAGCCTTCTGCAGAGTCAAGTTTATCCAGACACCAGGGGTAAGTTCTGTACTGTGTCTGCTCTAACGGGGTCAATGGTGACACTGGCTGAAGTATGCAAGAGACTGCTGGGACATAGGAGACACTGGCAGCAGGATGTGGGAGGCTGTCATGGGCATGGGGAGGATTCCAATGGCATGTGGGATAACAGTTTGTGCTGTACTGTGTCTGCGCTAATGATACCGCTGATACTTGCTGCTGAGACCTGTTCATTAACAGGCCAATGTACTGGAGCGGTCTTCCCTGCTAACACAGTGGCACCCTATTTGATGTCACTGATAATGTCACCTAGGGGGTGGGGCCACATGGATGTGTCCCGGGTTCCACAATTTCTGACGGCGGCCCTGACTATTGGGCAGAACTGAAAATACTTTGAGGCTCAGGACCAGGGGAGTTTTAAGAAGTGAGGGGGCCCTTGTGCAAGATTTGTACATGGGCCCCCCTTCCCCTGAGGCTGGACTAACCCGATTCATGGGCCGCAAAAGGGACAGGGCCTAATGGCACACATTGTGGCCCACGAATCAGGACTCCTGGAGGGAAGAAATAGAAAGTAGCCAACCCTGATATGCATAGACTTGGGTGGAAGATGAATGCCATGCGACCCCCTGTTCTAAGGGGCCCATGTGCACTGAACACCCTGCACCCATTATAGATACACCTATGCTTAGGACAGAATCCATACTTCTATAAAGGGGAGTTTTCTGATTGCTAAGATTGGAAAACAGATGCATTTTGTGACCGCATGTGAACAACCACCACTTCTCCAATAAGGATCTGGATCCTCAGGATCCAGACATACATACTAGAAGCATTAAGATGCGTTAATCATGTCCACTCTGTGGGATGGTTCAGTATTGAGATTGTACAATGAGGTTGCTCTAAGAGTCCTCCCCTGTATCCAGACTTCTGAGCTTTACTGACTACATTTGAGAAGTTCCCATGCTGTAAAAACAGCAATTGTGAAAATAGAAATAGGAAGTAAAATAACATTTTAAAAATCTATTGTATGTGTTCTGCTTTTCTACAGTGCACTTCTCTTTATGATTACTCAACTGCATGAAGAAATGCTACAGAAACTTACTAGTTTCTATTTTAAACGAACATTTACCCTCCCAAACATAGCAACATTTTAAGATGGAATAGCTTAATTTAAGTATAATTTAAGACAAATAAGTACTGTAAATGCAAATCTGAAATCAAATGCCACTTTTTGTTTTTTTATAATGAAGTGCTAAGTTTGCTACCAAGTATGCATAGGTTGATTATTTTTGCACAACTTGCTTTTTTCATCCATGACAGGAGAGGACCTAAAATAAACATTTTAAATACAAAAGATTCTTCTTAGCTGTTCTGCATGACACACAGATACTGTCCTATACTGGCCTCTATTTTGATTTAGCCACACGATCCCTATGCCTAAAATGCCATTATTCAAAAAAGGCTACGGGACTTGCAAGATGTGTTTTAATATATATTGCTGCATTGTGGTTCTGTTCCATGTTTCACAATGCTGTGATGCGAACCACCACCATGTAAATGTAAAGCCCCTAAAGCACTGGTAGGCAACAGGTAGCTCGCACACAGAATGCAACCCTGAGGCCTATAATTTGTGGGTCCCATATTTATTGCAAAAGACATCTTTGCTATGACTCCTATAGACATGAGTGAAAAATGAAGGAGCGGATGAGAGGAGACCACAGCTCCATGTAGCTTGCAGCTCCTGCAGTAAGGAAAACATATATGGGTTTATTTATAAAGATAATTTTCCTGCGATAATGCCTGTTTTTAGGTGAAAAATGTGGAAAATGAAGTATGACATAGTTACAAACCATGCATCGCCATGGAAAACTACATAACGCATCACCCTGCCGGCCCGTTCTTTTCAGAGCGGGACGGTGGTTCATTATATTTACAAAGCCTGGGAGCCGAGTATTGCAACTGAGGTTACAAATGGTAATTATATTTCCTTATTTGCCTTGCAAATGTTCAAGGTTATCAAGGAGCATGAGGAGCGCCCGATGGTGGCTAATCCTATCCTGTGCCTCAAGCAGCTGTACAAGAAAAAGAATTTACACACAGCATTTAGGGTATCATTACTGTATATCAGCATAATCCATTAATGTGTGAAAAAAATAAGGCAATATAATCCATCAGGAAATTCCTTAGTTATAAAATGCAAACTTGAGTGGTTTAGTAGCTGTATTATTGTTATTACTATTATTATTGGACTGGATCCAAACCTCCACTGCAGCTGTGCTCAGAGCTCTGTTCCAGATCCGTCTTGATCCAGATCCGTTCTGGTAATGTAGCGCTCGCTGCATCCCCTTTTGCCACTTACCAAAAGGGGATGATTATACGCTATAACCGGCACCACGCAGCAACACAGACCAGGAAATAAAGCCTGACCCGCCCGCAGTGCACATTGGCTGACATCCAGATCACTAGGCAACGATCTGGACGCCAAGTAGGGAAGCAGAGCACAGTAACATGCAGAGTGGCATATAATACTTACATTTAAGGAGCAAACTGGTACTCCTAACCTGACCTCTTCTATATCGGTTACGAGCAGTCTCCTGGACGCTTAGAGCACTTCTGTCGAAAGTGACCGCAATCACCACAAAAGCACAAATTTCCTTACCTCTTTTCCCTCATCAGCATGCACACCCCTTCGCGCCCTCTCCCTTCTTCTAACCAGCACTGTCTGACCTCCATACTGATCATCACATCTCACGCCCGTATCCAGGACTTCTTACGTGCTGCACCTCTGCACTGGAACTCCCTTCTTCAGTCAGACTCTCCCCTACATTGCAGGTCTTCAAGTGATCACTCAAAACGCACCTGTTCAGGCTAGCCTACCCCTCCTCTCATACATCTATCCCTTCTTTTCCTGCCTTTTTCCTCTCCTCTGCTCACACCAAGAGGCCACTTCCTTCACCCTCCTTATGTCTTCTGGAAGTATATCCCTCCCACTTAGTGTATTAGCTTACTTGAGCAGGGCCCTCCATCCTAGTGTTGTTCTCTCCTCCACCACTCCCCCCTCTGCTACCCTTTTACCCCATCCCAACCTGGTGGCTCCCTCTCAACCTCTCACTGCGCTCTATCCCCTCCTCCCTGATCTGCCAAGCTTGACACCTCGCATTTTGCCTTGCTGTCTTTGCTTGCTTCACTTTATTGTATTTTTGTGATAGATTTATATTTATGTTGCATTTTATTATGTACTATGTTGTCCATCCCTGCCCTGTATGTCTGGACTGTATTTTATTATGTACTATACTGTCCATCCCTGTCCTGTCTGTCTGTATTGTATATTATTATGTACTATGCTGTCTATCCCTGCCCTGTATGTCTGTACTGTATATTATTATGTACTATGCTGTCCATCCCTGCCCTGTATGTCTGTACTGTATTT
>WWET01002438.1:132883-153696 GCA_011038615.1 Limnodynastes dumerilii
GTGTGTGTGTGTGTGTACACAGTTGATCCAGAAAGTATACACAGCTTCACTTTTTCTACATTTTGTTAAGTTACAGCCTTATTCCAAACTGGTATAAATTCATTTTTCCCTTAGAATTCTACACACAATACCCCATAATGACAACATGAAAAAGTTTTTCAGAGATTTTTGGAAATTTATAAAAAATTTAAAACTTAAAAAAAATCACATGCACATAAGTATTCACAACCTTTGCTCAATACTTTGTTGATGCACCTTTGGCAGCAATTACAGCCTCAAGTTCTTTCTGAATATGATGCCACAAGCTTGGCACACCTATCTTTGGGAAGTTTCGCCCATTCCTTTTTGCAGCACCTCTCAAGCTCCATCAGGTTGGATGGGAAACGTTGGTGCACAGACATTTTGAGAATTTTCCAGAGATGTTCAATCAGATTCAAGTCTGGGCTCCGGCTGGGCTACTCAAGGACATTCACAGAGTTGTCCCGAAACCACTCCTTTGATATCTTGGCTGTGTGCTTAGGGTGAAAGACGAACTGTCGCCCCAGTGTGAGGTCAAGAGTGCTCTGGAGCATGTTTTCATCCAGGATGTCTCTGTACATTGCTGCATTCATCTCTCTCTTTATCCTGGCTAGTCTCCCAGTTTCTGACGCTGAAATCCCCACAGCATGATGCTGCCACTAGCATGCTTTACTGCAGGAATGGTATTAGCCTGGTGATGAGCAGTGCCTGGTTTTCTCCAAAACATAACGCCTGGCATTCACGCCAAGGAGTTCAATCTTTGTCTCATCAGACCAGATAATTATGTTTCTCATAGTCTGAGAGTCCAGACGGGCCGCCATGTGCTTTTTACTAAGGATTGGCTTCCATCTGGCCACTCTACCATACAGGCCTGATTGGTGGTTTGCTGCAGAGATGGTTGTCCTTCTGGAAGGTTCTCTTCTCTGCACCGAGAAATGCTGTAGCTCTGATAGAGTGACCATTGGGTTCTTGATCACCTTCCGGACTAGGGCCCTTCTCCCCCAATCGCTTAGTTTAGACGGCCGGCCAGCTCTAGGAACAGTCCTGGTGGTTCTGAACTTCTTCCATTTGGATGATGGAGACCACTGCGCTCATAGGGACCTTCAAAAGCAGCCAATATTTTTCTGTACCCTTCCCCAGAATTGTGCCTCAAAGACAATCCTGTCTCGGAGGTCTACAGACAATTCCATTGACTTCATGCTTGGTTTGTGCTCTGACATACACTGTCAAGTGTTGGACCTTATATAGACAGGTGTGTGCCTTTCCAAATCATGTCCAATCAACAGAATTTACCACAGGTGGACTCCAATTTAGCTGTAGGAACATCACAAGGATGATCAGTGGAAACAGGATGCACCTGAGCTCAATTATGAGCTTCATGGCAAAGGCTGTGAATATTTATGTACATGTGACTTCTAAGTTTTTGATTTTTTATAAATTTCCAAAAATCTCCCTAAAAACTTTTTCACGTTGTCATTATAGAGTATTGTGTGTAGAATTTTGAGGGGAAAAAATGAATTTATTCCATTTTGGCATAAGGATGTAACATAACAAACTGTGCAAAAAGTGAAGCACTGTGGCTGACTGACTGACTGAAGTTACTGAAAGTTTCACCTATGAATTTCAAATTTAATAGCTCTTTAAATACTAACTTTATCTGTATATCTATAGTATATGATTATATATGAAATTTCATAGACAAGATACCTTGGGATTTAACATTTCTGATTAAGGCTAATGCTTCCTACACGGACACAAATTCAGAGACCTTTGAAACTTTACCACACAAACTCCTAAAACCAATGAAATTATGACATTTAGACTCGAGCCTTAATGGATGTGTTCCATTAAGCAATACAGACACTATATACCATCACATTCTGTTCTTAGCACAATATTAGAGTGAGATTGGTGTCACTTTCAAAATGATGCAGCTGCTAATTCACCAATTCATGTGTTTGATTATATAGGGGCTAGACTGTCCAATGCACATAAGATGCTAACCACTTTTTAGTGTTTTACAGTTCTGTATTACTTAATAAACACATACGTACACGTGCGGTGTGTGTGCGCTATTCTCCAGTCTGGTTTTACGATTAGTATATACAAAAAGCCGCACTGAGATACCCAAGTATGTATACAACAAAAGGCAAGTACCAATAAATAGCTACAAATTGTTGTAATTGTAGCTTTAACATAAGTCAGATAAGCATTGAACTATTGTATTAGAAACAGACTCAACTATATAAACAAGCTCCGTGGTTTGGGGCAAGGTTAGATGCAACACAGCCTGCAGGGAACCTCCTATTTTGCCTAGGTGGAGAGGCCCGAACGGAGAGGTCTTAAAGACCGCATATACGCAATCTATGTAACAAAACAATACGTAGATTACGTAAGATAGTTACTACACATGCGTAGTAGCTACTATCGGCAAATTAAGGACATATGTGCAATATGTCCAGGGTTGTGAATCTGGGCCGAAATAGTTTTGCCTTTTTGTAAGTATACAAGACTTTTATATTGCAATTGTTATATAATTGTAACTGCTTTTTTACTTAAACCCTGTTTAATCTTAAAATAATGTATGGTCTTGATTAGTTTTTGTTTTTAACAAGTTCAGCATTGACTTTTGCAGCTTGTATTGTTAGTTGAATTTTATAAGCATTTTAAATGGTTGATCCTTTAATCCTTTTAATTCTTAAGTGTTGGAAATCATGCAAAATATATGATCTCACATGTTGCTTCACAAGCCATTGTGCATTTTAACAAAGTAATTACAGTCCATTCTGTTGAGAAACAGAAGTAGGTAATTACAGTCCATTCTGTTGAGAAACAGAAGTAGAATGATCTTACCTACAAGAGCACCAACATTGTCTCCAGGGTCCACTGAAAGATATAAAAAGTAAAAATAAATGTAAAATTGAAAATCAATTTATATAATCTGAAAAAACAGCATTCTGGAGAACAATATCCAATAACTATTAAATACTGCTATGACACACCTTATGTCCATATCATTGGCAATTTTTTTTATTTTTTTTTTAAGTGGCATATAATAAAACAACTAAAATACAAAAACTTCAAAAGCACCACACTTACTTCTACACATTAACAACAAAGTAACTAGAAAATAATGACAATAACCTGTAAGGAAAGGAGCATGCCATGACAAAAATACATCGTCTGAATAGTTATATATTTTTATATACATATTTTATATTTCAAAATTTATAAATACAAAATTATCAAGCACAATGTCAAGCATACGTTTTTCCCCCTGCTAAGGGCAGTGTGTGGGTCTCTGCTGAGAAAGGGCCCTTCTCTCCCAGCAAGTTCAAAACTCTTCGAGGCAAAAGCAATCGATTCCCAGAGCACCAAACACAATGCTCTGAAATGTAAAAAATAAAAAATCTAACCCCAACCCTTCCATGACCCTAACCTCCCTTCCCCAAAGCCTGACTCTAACCCTCCCTTCCCCGCAGAGTGATCTTCACCCTGACCCTCCCCTTCCATGGCCCTAACCCTCACTTCCCCAGAGCGGTTACTCAACTCTCTGGTGGTGCCTGTGGCAAGCGTGGCGTGTGGTGAGGAAAATGAATAGGTGAGTATGCCGATCTGCATACTCATCAATTCAGAAATTAAAAAAAAATATATTTTTTAAAATGACTGCCTATAAGAAATTGAGACTTCCAAAAGACAGCCCTTGTTCTGGGGATTCCCACCCCTAATGGTATATTATAGGGTTTCAAAATAGCAGGAGCACAGTATACCTGTAGTTTCTTTATCTTTCACATTTTCTGTGGTTGGCTTCTGGGTACCAGTTATTCCTACTTTAAATAAATATGGGTTAGTTGATTAGTTATGCAGGCTATAATGTGATAGTACTGTTAATTGTATTTTTGTGATTATTGCAAAGAAGCAACTACAGTCAGAATAATTAGCTGTAGTAAAAACATGCAGCCAACATGATTATTTAAAGAATATTAATAGAGGGGTGACAAAGGTTTACCAACGTAATTTCTGTTCTAATTCAATGCATTAAGATGTCATACATATAGTTTTATAATTTTAGAGTAATAAACATAGCTAAGAGTACTAGATCTTTATATTTTTTACTTACTTAACAATGGAAAACACTGTATATGTAACATAAAAAATGTTTCATGGATAGTAAAATGAATTAGCCATTTTCCACAGGGATAGGCGGAGGGCGTTAGTATTAATCCGAATGAATAAATTTAAAAAATATATAATTCTTTTCCCCCCCATGGCTTCACATGATAAAGTATTCTGAATATCGAATATAAAAACACATTCTGCTAATAGTGTGTGTATGTAAATAATAGAGAAGCAAAACGGAGTCCACTGTGGAAAAAAAGGCAGTTTATAGTGGGAATAGACTTTAAAGACACCAAATAAACCAACACCCATAAACATTAACTGGTGATACTCATCAAGTGAACCAAAAAAAAAAAAGCCCTCAAGCATGAAATCTTTTATATTTACCCCCTGTCTCCTTTGTTGTATTAGTAGTAGTAGTATTAGTAGTAGTAGTAGTAGTAGTAGTAGTGGTAGTAGTGGTAGTAGTGGTAGTAGTAGCAGCAGCGGTAGTATGTGTGGTAGTTAAACCTGGGATTAAATAAACAAATACTTGTGACATTTCTGTCAAAACCTGATGAGAAAACACCCTGCACTTGCAGAGCTCAATAAAAATCAATTGTAACACTACTTCTATTTTTTTGTTTTTGTTTTAGCAAATATAGAATTATTTCTAGCAATTCCAAAATAAAGGAAATCAAGTTTCTACCAAACATAAAATGAGATTTATGAAATTATTATTATACCTTAGGACAATGACAGCTCCAATGTGAATTATGCAAATATACAAATTATGATAAACCTGACATGAATGAATGTATGAGTTTTTTTTACAAATAAACTTATCAGAATATCTTTGCCACGCATTGTATTAATAATGAAGTGATTTTAATTATGTATTTAAACACAATCAACCTATTATACCTGTTGTTGGTTTAACATGTTAAAAAATAAAAAAGTGTGTTCATTTGTTAGTTGTTAGCTTGTGTGTGACAATTATACTGGAGTAATTAAAACGGTGCATTAGTTTGTTTGTGCTTAGTGCAATTAGGAACGCTTTAGGAACACTAAAATTGTGAAAATAGATAGCATATTGCTTATGCTCCAAAAAATATTTTCAAGTGGGCTGGACAGATGAGTTGTGCCCATTATAAAAGATTATAAGTAATTGGATTATAATAATATTTCAAACAAATTAAAGACTTGTGTGATGTAAATTTTAAGAATGCAATCTTCTAATCAGTCGCTCAGCCCATTTAATGGATAATAGTAGTCACCTTTCAGGTCAAAAATTATAGAAAATGTTAAAAGTAAAGGCAATAAAAACAACAGCTCAACTTTCTTATGACTATAGCTGCTTATATTAAGAAGTATGAAGTTAATATGTAGCCAACTTCTCTGGGTGCAGACAAAGGAGGATGGTAGAAAAAAAAGTAAAGAAAAACTTTCAAAGATACAAGCTGAATGCCAACTTCGAGGTTGGTCAGCATCTGATGCTTGTTCCACTGGTAAACACCAGAAGGACTCCACTTTTTATTTAAAGGAGTGTGGTTGCCGGTACAATGTATCAATTTTAGACATGTTTTTCTGACAGTAAGTCAGAAACAGAATGCCTGAATCAAGCCATGGGTGAAGACTAAATGGTGCTCTGCCAATAAACAAGATTATCCCCTAACCTTACCATAATCCTCTCTTTTAATTACCCTAACCTTGACCCTCCATCTCCTGCAGCCTAACTTTAACCTTCCCCTTTTATTAGTCTAGTCTTAATCCTCTATCTTCCATAGCCTAACCCTAACTCTCCATCTTTCACAGCCTAACCCTGACCTTGTATGGTCCTGCAGCAACACCCTTGGTATCTACCCCCGCAGGCCACCCCATCGTTACTGGGAACAGGTACTTTGGTGAAATGGTGGCATTTGCTATAAGTACCTGGTCCCATAATTAAAAATCACAATAAAAATCTTTTTCAAAAATGACATTGCCACCATAGTGACGGACAAACCAGCAAGTGCATCCCATTTTATATATCATCATCGTTTTGACAGTGCATAATGCTCTTGGTAGAATGTCCTTTGGACAGGTTTGTAGTTTTTGGCAAGTCACATCACGTACACAGGTAAAAATAAATAAATAAATAATAATAAGTCTCAAATGAAAATAACATATCTATTGTGAAATACAGAGGAAACTCATTTATGCTTTGAGACTGCTTTGCTGCATCTGCCATATGTGCAGGGCACAGTGAAATCTCAAAAAATATAAGGCACTCAGGAGTGAAGCATACTGCCCAAATTCAAACGCAGGTCGTCATTTCTCCAATGGATAGAAGCACCCAAGAATGGATAAAAATTCACTACATAATCTGCACATTGCAAAGATGCTCTTTGGGTAACAAAGGTCAGATAATGGGAAATAAAGCAACATAGCCCAAAACTCACCGTACAATAAATAAATTGAAATACTGCACAGAAGGTCAATGTTCTAATGACACACAATAGCTACATACCTGGACATGCCCAATGGACTTACCCATTTTAATGTATGTATGTATATAAAAAGTTATATAAAACTTAATTTGTTAAAAAAAAAATTGCTTAAAGTTCTTATATTACTCAAACTTATGCATTTCTACATTGGTGACACTGGTGGAGATTGCAGGGTTTATGCTATAATGAAAATGATATTAATTGTTTTATAATACAAATTACAAAATTTTAGGTTATGATTTGTCAAAAAAGTGGATCTGTATACAAAGAATGATTGGCAAAATGTATAATGCTGCTAAAAATGGACACTGGTGATTATTTGAGCTGGATACAGGCTGGCATACACATGATGACTGGGAGATGGCATTTAAGCTTGGGGAATGTACTGCCTATTAAACACAACAACTTCAGCCACAGCAGCCGAAACATGGAAATTTCAACAAATTTGGGGTAGACATGGGGTATATTTTAGCAAATTTATAATTTGCAGTTATTCTTTGTGGTCTTGTTTTTTGCAATGATTTGAGTGTTTATTTTTTGTTATAGAACAAAAAACCTCCATGCTATTGTATAGACAAAGAGCATTCATAAAGACCAAAATACCCAATAACCAGGAATATTTAAAGCGACTTCAAATTTCTAAGGCAGAAGCATTTTTAGTTTTAATTTAGTTGATCCTTATAAAAAGTTTATAAAGATACAAGGCTACTCACTTTTACAAGTAGGCAGAGGAGGGTGCCACTCACTACTAGCATTGCACACTACAAGACTAGCCCCGATCATTGTGAAGCCTGGGGAACACTCAAAACTGACAGCAGAATTTAGAGTGTATGGGCCAACAAATCCAGATAATTTCACTGCATTTTCGACCCTCGGATCAACGCATTTAATATCTACAAAAAAGACAAGCAACCTTGGGTTAATACAAATAAATATATTACCAAACAATTATCATCAAGCAAATTACTTATTATAAGAGGCAGGAATAAAATAGAGGCAAATAGACTGTCAGGAATATATCCATGGTCGACAAAGCCATGACATGTGTCTTTTCTTGCTTAAACATATATTGTTTGAACTTATTAACAAGTATTTAATATACCACCTTTTGAATGGTTTGCGCATTGTTTTAGGTTACTCATTTCTAAAGGAACATTCAGAATGACAATACAAAAAACAAAACAAATAAAAACACAGAAAACAAGCAAACAAAAAAACCAAACCATGTTTGTAAGGTAGAAATGGCTCAGATGCAGTCTCCATTTTAACTAAATTAAACATATTTTGGAAAATATAGGTAAACAGAAAAACTTCTGAACCTGTGGACCTATTATTTTAATGAAAGGACTCCACCCAATCATTAAATCCTGTATATTATTTCTTAAGTAAACGCTATATGCCTAGTCTCCTATGTATAGGACATATTGGTTATGCTCCGGATCCTGACCTCTGTGCGTGTGGTAAATGCACGGAGGTCAGGATCCGGTCTCTTTCCACACAGAAGAGGGAAGTGAACTCCCCTCCACTGCTCACTTGTGCGGACCTTCGGTGACTCACGCTTCCATATTACTGCTGATCCGCACGGAACCACTAAAACAATCCCACACTGTAAAATTTAAATGCCCTCACAGAGTATAGGCAGGAGAAGGGATGCACTGCTCTGACAGACAGATCAACATGTGTACCATAACTTTTGGTGTGGGCACTTAGCGTCTGGAATTTGGCTGACGGACGGAGGTACTGATCTGGTCCTATGTTAATATCTTTTTTTGCCAATATCTTTTAACACTATTGTTTAAAATATCAAGGTACAACAGTTGTATTTAAGTAGACATTAAATTAGACATTAGGCATTAAATCTTAATACTTTGCAACTGTGAGATTTCCACATTTTGTTAAGGTCACAATGAATTAGCACTGGCATGTAAAAAACCTTACACAAAATGGACATTATTAAACTACTTACTGAGACAACGCCCCAGATGGACTCCTATTCTGTCTCTTTAATCTATCTATCTGTCAATTCTCTTGCTATGTATAAACGCTCATTAATAAGATACTTCAATAATGCAGCAAAATCCCTTATTCCCTTACACTGGAACTTAATCAGATTCCCAACCATTTGGGAATGGCTAAATAATGTTGATTATTATATGGACATGGATGATCTACCTTCTAACCCAGAAACAGGATAGGAATGGTTCTGTGATACTTTGTTCCGCTAGCTGGAATTCGAATCCTCGAACCGCTACTAAACTCTTATGAGGCAATGGACGGATCGGTCAGCTAACCCCTCCTTTGGATTCAGCAGGCCCATCTACTCATATATAGAGACTAACTTATGACTAGAAGATACTGCCACAGGCGGTGCCACTTACCTTTCCATAACACAATCCTGCTAAGCTCTTTCTGCCATCTTGATGATAATCTTCAACCTTTCCGTAACCACCTCCTCCTATCCCTACCTCATAAACCCCCACCAACTAAATGAAATAGTAAGATTTCTGAAAATTTTACATGTGGTGTCTTACTGCTGGCAATCTGTGCATTGCTCCCACAAAGCATTGATCTGTATTTTGTTTTGTGACAAATTGCATTAGCCTTATGTGTGTAACCCATTGGTAAGGACACCTGAATTTTATGTTAATCATAATTATTAGAAATCTTAAATAAAAACATATTATACACAAAATGTATCCAACCTTTGCATTGAGGAGGATCTGCACTCCAATTTCCAAATTCTGTGCAGAATATAATTCTTTCACCAATAAGTGATAAACCCTGACTGCAACTATAAGTCACAGTGCTCTGGTACACATAATCACTTTGATCAGGATCGTACCGTCCATCTGTGATAGCATGAGGGGGAGGACATTCTTGAACTAAGGAAGGAAAAAAAAAAAAAGGGACAGTCAAATAATATTGCAGCAAAAAAAACAAAAAAAACCCCACAATAAAACGATAGAGTAGGTTACATATAGTAAGATCAAATTACAATGGTGCAGATCCACAGTTTTACAATAAAAGGAAAGTGGGTGTAAATTCCCACCTGGGAAAAACAAAGTTGAATTTCAGGGGAAGTCAATATAATATTATACTTGCAGGCAGAATACTTTGCTTTTGAATACTGCACACAGCGATTGACCAGATTTACTTTAAACTGTCACTTAGACCTAGGCAAGGAAACATCACCTCACAAATGTATACAGCAGATAAAATATGCCTACCTTGCAATTTAATATGGCTTTGGCCACGTGTACAGTTCCACCTGTTTACGTCTTAAATATAAACTATGGATCCAGTTCAATGACACAAAATACCTTGTAAACCAAGGCCAGAAATAAGGTTGTCTTAAAAATAGGTTGTTTTTCTGTTACAAAAACAGTTAATTTTTTTTTATTTATTTTTTTATTAGTGAGCCAGGTAAATCGATGCCTATCAAATGTAATTTTATACCAGATACACTTTTTTTTAAAAATTAGAGTGATAGTATGCTCTGACTCCTAATTCGTATTAGTATTTCGGTCAGACATTAGACATAAGTATTAAGCCTGCAGCCATCTCCACACATTGCATTACATACTCCATTCTTACCATGGTCTACATTCTCAAATGCTATTGAATAATGCCCCACCACCACTTCTATGTTCTGGTTAGCAAAATGATTTCTTCAGAAGAGAGAAGAGTAAATTTAGCCACCGTCAAAGCCCCTTCTGTCAACACACGTCTAAATATAAAATTCACCAGAGAACACAATGGGGAATCAGGGAATCTGGACACACCTAATCCAGAAGTATGGGGATTACCATATTTCAATGATAAATTAAAACAGTTCTAAAAATGGGAACAAAAGCATAAATAAACACCATATAAATGACACAGACTTACTACTACAGATAGGTAGATCATTACTCCAAGTGCCATCAGCTTGACAGATTCTGTAATCTCTTCTGGACTCCATATTGTAACTAAAGGAAAGAAAAAGTAACAGCATTGTAATTTACCATTGCAAGTTTCTAAAAGGAGAATCAAGTTTAAGTTCTTTAATAGCAATAATAGCATTGCTAAAGTTATGTGCGGTAAAATTGCCATTTGTTTTTATTTCATAAGGCCAATCACTGTAAATTGTAATTGGTTTGGTTAAGTAAATAACTAACAAATTAAAACTCCACTAATACTGGATTATATTGATTAAGTGATCAATATATGAAAATTACCATAGTATAAACAAATAAAATGCTTATATTTATTAAACAATGCTGTACATTAGCCATCACTATTACATCTAGCAGGTCCGGTAGGAAATCCCAGAGGTGAAAATACCTCCACGAGTTTCCCTATACTGAAAATCCCGACACGTTAAATCCCTACACTGAAAATCCCGGCAAGTAAAAAATACCGCAAAGCAACACCTTTAATACTGTAGCACAACAGTTAGTGCTGTAGTCAAAAGATCAATTTCAGTCAAGGGGCCTATAATGTTCTTTTTAGGTGTCATCCAGTGTCTAGTATTTTCGAAGACCCCAAAATCATACTGCTAGGTTACCTTCTTGACCCTGTGTGTGCAAGTATAATTACAACCGAATTATCATATTCCTCAGTGGCACACAGTACGCTAATAATTTACAGCATGCTGGCCTGTACTCTGGGTCCTAACTGAAAAAGTATGTTTCTGTGATAGCGGTAGACACGAAATGTTACTATATTTATCTCAATTCCCACTAACTGCTCAACACCAGCCAGCAAAGATGTACCTTAGCATTGCTTTCGCATCGACATGCACAGTATAGGCCGTAGCATTGGAAATATGCCCTATATCAGTGGTTCCCAAACTTTTTCAGTTCGAGGCACCCTTAGGGTCTCCATTTTTTTTTCAAGGCACCCCAAAGACAAAAATAGAATAGAATTCAATAGGAAATAGAAACATTCTGAGGCACCCCGGAGAGAGCATAGCAGCACCCCAGGGAGCCGCGGCGCACAGTTTGGGAGCCACTGCCCTATATGATACCAAGTAACAAAGAACTCACCCAGTATTACAAGTATAGTTCACTCTTGATCCAAACAGAAAGCTGTCACCATGCAGTACTCCATTATCAGGCTCTCCAGGGTATCCACAAGATCTCCCTACAAGAAAAAAATAATCTGAATGGATCAGCTCAGTCACTATGGACCGGATACAGAACTCCACTGCTGTAGCACTCGAAGTTGGATCCCCACTGTACCCCAACACATGTGCAGACAAGGAGAATCCACTCCAAACACTCCTACGGTGTTACAAGTGCAGAGCCCTACCTTAAATGGGGATGTCATGGAAATTTGAATTGCTCATAAGGGTTTTACCCAGCCCTTACTGTACAATTTATATCCCATCGCACCTGCCATACACAACCCGTCCTGTCCAGCAGTCTGAAAGGCTTCCAGCATAGAAGTCTGGATCCTGAATATCCAGATCCATGCTGCAAGCCTTACTCACATGCAGGTACACTCACAAAATACAAACAAAGGGGAATGCCCACATATTTAAGTATGGATCCAGTACTAATACTAATTTACTACTATGTAAATTAGCAGATATTTTAGAGGATATAACCATCATAAATCAAAACTAAATAAGCAAAAAGTGGCATTAAAAAGTGATAAATATATTTGTCAAACATCTACTCCCTTTTATTTTTGGAGAAATTACGGATTATGGGCTGGATCCAGGCTTAAGTGCTTGAAATGAGTTACACCTGGGCTAAACAATGTTGATTTCAGGGGGAGTCAAGGTAATTGTATTCTTTGCATGCAGGGATATATCTTTGAATTGCTTACTGCACAGATACTGACCAGCTTTACGATCACACTGTTATTTAGACTTGGGATAGGAAACATCACCTCTCATCTCTAATACTGTTTGCAACAGATGAAATATGACTCCCCTGCAATCAACATGGTTTAGCCCAGGAGTAACTAATTTCAAGCACTTACTTAAGTCTGGATCCATCCCAATATTACTATGTACTATATGCATACCCCGCAACTGTCCCGATTTCAGCGGGACAGTCCCGCTGTCCCGCCCGCCCCAGAATATGTCCCAAGAGATCAGACTCTCAGGACAAATTAACTTTTTTTTTTAGGACTCTGCAGAGCACAGGACACGTAATACAACGCTCCAACGAGAGCCCTGTAGGAGTTTTGGTCCTACAGGGCTCCTGTTGGAGCCCTGTATTACGTGTCCTGTGCTCTGTCACGTGGCTGCAGAGCAGACGCCGCTGGACAGAGGAAGGGGGAAGACGTGCGGGCACTGCGCAGGAAGGAAGACTTCAAAGGTAAGTAAATGAAATTAATTTAATAGGGTCTGGCAATTGGGGGCAGAGGCTGACAATGGGGGCAGGCATTAAATAATTGGAGGCTGACACTAGGGGGCTTAAGGAGGCTGGCAGGAGGGGCAGACATGGAGGCAGGTACTGGCATATGGGGGCAGATGAAGGCTGGCACTATTATAATAATAAGGGACAGACATGGAGGCTGGCCATATTAACAAGGGGCAGACATGGAGGCTGGACAAATAATAAAGAAGCAGACATTTAATAAAGGGCCATACATATGGAGGCTGGACAAATAAAAAGGGGAAAGTCATATGGATGCTGAACATAATAATAAGAGACAGTCATGGATGCTTGACAAATAATAAAGGGGCTGATATGGAGGCTGGACGTATAAACAGGGGCCCGCTGAGATAGATCCGAATATCAATATCTTTATATGGATCTCACAATGGTTGAAAATACTACACCGGTTTAAAAGTAATGTATTTATTAAAAAGCAATTAAGATATAAACAAATCCCAATAGGATCTCAATAAAAAAGCATGAATATTGAACTCTGCAGATATCCAGGGTAACTAGTGGATGGTACTTGCAATGAACATATAAATGAATGAATATATATGAACCCAGCCCAGGGTTGTGACCTGGTGATGAGGCTGATAATGATGCAGACTGTGCAACCATTGTGAGATCCATATAAAGATATTGATATTAGTATCTATCACAGCGCTGTTTCTATCTACTATTTATCCTCTATAACAGATTAATTCGAAGACATTCCCAAAGCTAAAACCAGTGCAAGTGTTCTGTACAGGCACAGTAAAAAGAAAAACTTGAGATTGAGGGGAAAAAAAAAAAAAAGTGGCTAAAAATAATAATAATAATAATATTATTATTATTATTATTAATAGTCCTGCTGTAGCACAGAAAGGACTAAGGGGTCTATTTACAAAGATCATTTTCCTGTGAGAAATCCCTTTTAAATGTGAAAACAGCATTACAAACCACTTCTACACGCCGGCCAATCTTTTCAAAATGGGCAGGCGCTTAGTTATATATATTAACCCTCGAAGTGGAGCTCTGAGCATTCTATTCCTGCAGTATCCCCATATAACCCTCTTTGTCTTCCCCTAATATCTGTCATTAGGGGGAGGAAAAGGGGGGTATATATGGGGAGACCACTAAAATATATGCAAGTACAAGATTGTTAAAAAAAAATAAAAAATAAAAAAATAAAAACACAATCAAAAAACCTAACCTGACATCCCAGATCATCGCAGGAACTCTCCAGAGTAGTAAGTATTAATAAATTATATGAACAAAGCTGCAAGGTTCGCTGCGAGTAGAAGTGAGCCTGGATCAGCAACGTTCTATACCCCTAAGTGCCATAGTTGGCATGGAACTGATGTATTTTTTGGATGACTGATGTGTGGTTGCATATAAATAGACAATGGCATTGAGACAGGATATGCGAGGAATGGTATTAATGGGATTTAGAAGTGTTTTAATACACAGGGATAAGATAGCATAAATAATTGGATACCTAGAACATACAAGGATAACACAGATGGATACACAGGAAATTCTAGGGAAAATAACGAACTACAAAAAGGAAATGGATGGACTTCCAACCACTGTTACAGAAGGGGACTCATTTTGCAACATCCCTCCGTCAGGCCAGCACTATATAGGGAATACCCCCAGACACAAAAGGCTGCATCTGCCAGCTCCCTTGAATTCGCTCCCCGTCTTACCCGGCTGTGGCATTCAGAGCCCACTCTTGCCGCCTAGGACTCCCTCCTCTAGGCTCCACTTGACAGTACAGTAGCCATCACCCCCCACACTACCACCCAGTGCAGCAATCTTCAATCGGGCTCCATAAAGCAGGACTGTTTGGGACACCCGTGCGTTACCTAAAGTGTCACTAATTCAGCTAAGGAACATGTGCTGCAAGATTACATAGCAAAGAAACAGCCAGTAATTCCTTCAAGTCTTATCACTGGTCTTTAATCTACAATCTTCTGACTATTGTAGCCTGAATTAAGAAACACATCCCACTGATTATGCCTGCCAGTAAGCAAAAAGCCTGCAACGATAAGCAGCAAAGTCCTTCCAATATGGTTTGTGGGCACAATTCTGGTAAGGATAATACCAGGATGAGGATACTGTAAAAGCAGTCAAGGAAACCATAGCACCACTAATGCAAAAACAGGCAGCATCTCTTACTCAGGCACTCCAGGGGCCAGATTTACTAAGCTACGGAAATGGAATAAGGATATGTTGCCCAAAGAAACCAGATTCCAGGTGACATTATCTAGTATGTAACAGTAAAGTGAGAGCTAGAATCTGATTGGTCGCTACGTGCAATGTCTCCACGTTTCCTTTCCCGCAGCTTGCTAAATCTTCCCCAGGAGCTAAAAGTACATTTCTCACAGTTGCTTCTACAAAAAGAGTGGCAAGTGAAGCCCTTTAAGACGTTATCCAACTTAAATCTACTGTGGATTTTTTTCAAAAATCTAATCTACAACTGTGCAGCAAGCTATACAATCTGGAAAACAGATCTAGGAGAAAATCTGATTGGTGGGGATCCCAGAATCTGTAAAAGGTACTGAATTAATGGATTTTTTGATAACCACCCTGCCGAGGAATGCAAAGACCTGATTATCGAGCAAGCTTATTGAATGTGTACGCCCGGTGATAACAAAAATGAAAAAAAATTGAGAGTTGACATTTTCCAGTGCATTATTTCATTCATAAGGAGGCGTCCAAGTAAATGGAAAGCTTTATGATTACTTTTTTTCATAATTATTCGGCACAAGAGCGAGAAGGGGATTTTCCCTGGTTGAGGATGGCAAGGAATAAAGGAATATAACGTTTTTACAAGACTACAGATACAAAAGCCTATCACTATGAGGAAGCCACTGGTACAGCGGATGATTCCTGAAACCCTTTGTTACATGCCACCACTCTAATCATGGCCACCTGTAAGTTCTCACCTTATTCACAACTAGGTCCTTGCTGTCCTGTCCCAGTACCTCTGTAGGAATCATTCCCAGCAGGCATTGCACAATGCGTTGCCTGTGCATCTGTTACCAGCAGCTGCTATTAATAATAATGGATGCACCCTTCCTCCCTCTGTCTTTTATGGACTTCTGGCTGCTATGACTACTAACAGGTCACCAAGCCAATCAAAGCGTAGGTGGGGATCTGACGGTCAATTACTGAGCAGCAGCCCCTTTATAGTCCTGGCAGTGGTATTCATGATAGCGTCAGGCTAACTCTGCACTCATCTGCTTTCTAGCTGCCTTGTGCTTTATTTGACTGTGGAGTTCCCCAGTTCCTTTGTCTTCTCCCAGTTTTTTCAGCCTCTTCCGCCTTGTTGATCTCCTTCTCCAGTTTCTATCTCGGCCTCCCTTGCCATTGTGTTTCTTCCCATCCTGTTCCTTGCCGATGTTGTGAGTAAATCCTCCGCTGTTAGAGTTAGCCTGACTGTCTTGTTGGTATATTTCTGTCCTGCCTCTATTCTTTTCCGTCTTTTCACTTAGGTTTCTCCATTACTTCGTCTTCTCATAGGTTCTGTTTCTTGCTCTACTCTACAGGGTTTGTAGGTATACAGTAGTAGCTTCCAGAGTCTGCAAACTACTAGGCTTTGAAAGCCCAGCATATGCCCACCAAAAGGGGCTCTAGTGAAGACCAGGCTCCTGGTTAAACTCCATGCTCCAGTTTGCAGCAACCGTAACATTCTTAAGCTGTTCCTCATATTCCTGAAGCACTCAAGACTGAAATTACAGGTATATGGATCATATTTGACTGATAACTGGAACTTAGTCTGGACTGCCAAATTGTGATCTCCCCTCCGTACGTGGAACTATTATAATGGACCATTCTCCCTAAGTAGGAGAATTTGATATGGAATCACCTTTACAATCCTGATGGGGTTCCTTGGAGTTTAGACTTCTCTTCACACTTTGTGAAAATTATACTCTTAGTATTCATATTACAATAGTTTGGTTTATGATGCCTGTTGCTCAAAAATTTCATACATACATTTTTCTGTATTTTATTACTTGTTGTGTCTGTGAGGGGGTAGTTAACAGTAATTAATATGGCTCTCCCACAGTTTTTGTTTAGTTATATAGATGTGGAATGTGGTCCAGCCCCAATTGCTAGGTTGCTAACACCTCATTTTCGTTTTTCCTATCTCATGATTACAAATAATTACATTTTATGCCATGTACCCATGGAATACGGAAATATAAACCTGGTTTAGATGTCAGATATTAAGTTATGCTCTTGGAATGTAGGGGGTATCCATTCTCCAGAAGCGGAAAAAAAACATTTCCTTATGCAAAAAACTGATTTAACTGCCAATTGCTGAAATTACGCACTTGACCCATGTCAAAACATGAAACTTGTGCTGGCTGCATAGCAGGAGATGCCACTGAGGCATCACCTCCCTAGACACAACAAAATATGCAAATCCGCCGCCAAGGACTTAGTCCACTCCGGTTCTACCACCATAGCTGTGGTTGAACTAGACAGACTCAATTCAAGGAAACCACATTTCCAACACCATATATAGGCGCTCCTGGCTTTTTGCTACAGGAAAAGTAAAATGCTTGGATCATAAATCTGTATGAGCGAAAGCACAGGGGGAGAGTACCGATCAAAGCGGCACCATTAGTCCGGATCAAGCCTATAATTATACCTCACAAATAACATTATGACCCTAAGATTAAAAATGATAATAGAAGAAAAGAAAAAATTGAGAGAATTGCTACACAGACAAAATACTCAACCCAAATATAATTGGTGTGCTATCTTTAAAGCTTAAGAAAAAATTTTCATATACTTGAATCATAATTTTAGTTGACTATGATCCCACATTTCTAGCACCAACATTATAATTATAGTCATACTGGACCTGACTTAAGAAGGTGCTTAAAATGAGAGGAAGGTCACTCCTGGGCTAAACCATGCTGATTGCAGGGGCAGTCAAGTAAATAGTATTCTTTGCATGCAGAGATATATCTTTAATTTTTTTTACTGCACACAGATACTGACCAGCTTATCTATTACACGGTTATTTAGACTTGGGCTAGGAAACGCCACCTCTCAACTCTATTACTGCTTGCAACAGATGAAATATGACTCCCTGCAATCAACATGGTTTAGCCCAGGAGTGACTTTCCTCTCTTATTTTAAGCACCTTCTTAAGTCTGAATCAGACCCACTATCATAAATCACCTATAGATTATGAAGTAATAATAATAATAATTAACAAGGAATCATTGATGGCAGGGCAACATTTTAATATAAACTGCAAAATGCCCAAGCTTCTCGTTACTTTTTATTTTTTTGCCTTGTATAAAATTTTCCTTGATAACTGAAGCTCGGGTTACGACACTATAGGACTTACCATGACAAACAGTGATAAGGGTGAAAAGGCATACAGTTAAAGAAATCCAGGTGTTTTTCATAGTGCATGTTGGGAACATTTTGAAATTGTATCTCAAAAGAGACCTATCAGGAAATAAAAAGAAAGCATTATTTCAGTTTATACTGTTACAAACCATAAAGCAATTCATCTGCACAGTCTTTGGGCTAGATACTAAACTTCTCAAAAAGAAAAACTGAGATGTTGTCCATAACAACCAACCACATTCTAGCTGACATTCTCTACTATGATATAAGAACATGAGAGCTAGTATCTGATTGCTCGGTATGGGCAACATCTCCCTTTTTCCTTTTTTGAAGTTTTGTGAATCAAGCCCTTAGTGCTCAAATATACAGGAATGTGCATATAGAAAGGCAACATATCATAGTTGAGTTGCAGTGCAGAAAATGTCTTATCAAACAAGTCCATGCATATTTGGGGGGAGTTCAGTGGACTACCAAGCCACAGAAGCACCAACCTAAAGAACGCTTGAGCCACAGGCCAGATTAAGGTTTGTGGGAGTCCCAGAATATTAAACTGTGGAGGCCCCCCCCCAACACACAAAAATACAGGCTCTCGTAGCTCTCTAGGAGGCTGGATGTCAGGAACTGACATCTTCCCCCTAAGTGCACTATTGCAGCCATGGCCGCAATACAGTATATTTAAGAGGAGGATGTCACTCACTTACATACATCCTCCTAGACAGCAGAAAGAGCGCTGAAGACTAGAAATTTGTGGGGGCCCTTTGTGTGTGGGGGCCTCGAGGCACCCGCCCCAATCACCCTGTGATTAATCCGGCCCTGTCATAGTCACAAAGCTTAATGCACTGTTATCCCCACTGAACGCTGAGGTACAGGACAAACTACACAGCACATTTGAGGAGTTTTTGTGATTGCCTTTACAGTTTCAAGAACTGGAACTGGATGCCCTAGAGTTATTTTGTTTATTTGTCCACTACCTGTACATTTCCTGATGCAATCTGTTGCATTTCAAAAGGTTAGCAACATACACAAAAATATATTTTCAGTGAAGGTCCACTACATCCAGGAGACAAGCATTTGTCTACTGTACACTCCTGTGTTTTCATATTAGAAAATACCATTAGCAAATTTAGGTTTTAGAAGGTTTCTAGGTCTAAGCACTATTGCCAATTTATAAATCTGAAAGATAATAATAATAATATGATTTACTAAAGTTAAACTGTTCAACACCATGTGTCAGAATTACTAAGAAGATAGGCCTTTAAAAAGAAATAAATAGCTAAATTAGCAATCCCCAGAGATAACTTGTTCAGCTCTAGCTCAGGAGAGGGTAACTGCTCTCTATCAATTTACTTCACTGCTTCAACAGCTGTTTGTGACACAGTACCTTGCCTGTTCTAAACATAATTCACAATTTAAAATAGTCTTTAAACATCTATGTACTAGGTAGATTTAAGCTGATGATAAACAAACAATTCCCAAACAATGTAATTATTATTCCGTTACATTAAGTGATATTCCGATCAATAGGACTGCTTCTTGCACACAGAAATGTCACCATCATGGGAAATGACCACACAGTATTGCCATATCAGATATTTTGTACAATGACTGGCAGTTGTTCTTGTCCATACACTGAAAGATAATTGCCCAGAACAGCCACAAATTGGAATACTGGCAAATTTAAGAGATACCAGCAGGAGGTGGCCAAATAAACAGGATGATTTTGCACTAGGGATAGGCCCGATATTGGCACCACACGCTTCTTCCACTAGGACAGCAGGAAGAAGTGTGTGGCAAGAGACTCATGCAGAGACTGCTAGATGAAAAAAAAAAGGGAAGCAGCTCCGTAGTGTGACTATCTGGCTCTGCAGACCCTAGGAGCAATAAACACAGAGATAGATTTATAACAGCTCTGCAAGACCTCAAAGCCACTGACAGGCTGCATGACAAGCTGGGGAATGGAGGGTGTACATGCTAATAAATTACATGCACCACAAAATATAGTAAAAAACAAAAAAAAATCACTTTCAACTAAATTAAATTGTAAAAACAAGAAAACAAACTGTGCACCAATACAGGTACTACATGGAAAGACGGTAAACATCAATTAAAACCCTGCCACAACAGAGTGACACAAATTAGGGTAAAAGATGCTAAATTGTATAAAAGAACAGGTTACCGATTTGCAATGTACTACAATTGTGAAATTAAAGTCAAAGATGACAAAGTTAATTCAGTAAATGCAAGTATTAATGGATCCTACTATAAGAGACAGAGATATAGTATTTTCATGAGGCATCATTCTACAAAATGATAACTTAGGGCTGGATCCTGAACTATAAGGTCACCCAACTTCTGCAAGCTGATTTCGGAAGTTGAGTGATTTTCTGGCAGCGCAAATGTGCCTGCCAGTTGCTCCGCATCAGAACTCGTATCTTATGGAAGGTATGATATGTTTTCCATGTAGGGGGGGGGG